>JARYZH020000026.1:4333381-4465066 GCA_030021035.2 Notholithocarpus densiflorus | reverse complement strand
GAGAGGGGAGAAGGTTTTAAAGAAACTTACAGTGGTGTATATCCAAAAGGGCCTAACTCTTGGATACACAGCACAGACTTTAAACCTCTTTAACTCACACTCATTTTCCAATGTGGGATTAACCAACTGTTTTTTCTTTTGAGAATATTAAGTACTTTTAACACACACACACAGGGAGATGGGAGAAGATCTTAAAGAAACTTACAGTGGTGTATATCCAAAAGAGTCTAACTCTTGAATACACAATACAGGCTTTAAACATCTTTAACTCATACTCATTTTCCAATGTAGAATTAACCCACTGTTTATGTTGTGAACTTTAACATACATATCAAAAAAAAAAAAAATTTGAGAAATAAGATTAATACACCATTATCTTAGGTCTGAAATTGTATCAAGTTGACCCTGATTACATATCAGAAAGACAATCTTTAATGGGGGCACTACAGTTAATTAAAATCAAGCAGCAAAGGTTTACAACCATTTTTCGTGGTGTAATTTCATCACTGCTGTCATCCTTCTTTATGAGCATATTACTTCAAAGCTTTTGCTTTATTATTTATTTTATTTATTTTTTAGAGAGTTTTAATTTATGGTGTCCGCTCCTGATGATAAATAGCTATTATCAGGAGCGGACACCATAAATTGAAACTCTCTAAAAAATAAATAAAATTAATAATAAAGCAAAAACTTTATCATCAGACCAAGACACTAATCAGTTTTTGTGCAAGCGGGAATTAAACTCCAGATCTCTTATACAACCATCAGAGACTTTACCAGTTGAACTAAATGGAACCCACATTATTAATTTTATTTTTGAAACCAAAGCTTTTGCTTTATTAATATTGGTAATATATGTTCCATATATAGAATGTCAAAATGCGTACACAACAATGGGGCTCCTCACTTGAAATGTACCATCATCCCAGATTAAAGAAGCAGAGACTATTTGTCTATCTATTGTTCCTTCAATAGTAAGTGTAAACGATAGCTTTTGTCTAAGACATGTAAATAATAGAACACTAGGGTTCACTTTGATACTAAGTCCAGGTGGGGCACTCACTTTAGCTTTGTATGTAGATGTTGATGTTCCAACATTGGTGACTGTCCGATTGAAAACATGACTTATAGAATTTGAGGATGATGTGGATAGAGCAAATGAAGGATAGTTTAGATCAAAAACTTTTCCATCAGTACCTTTGGGACAACTACTACTATCTCCGGTAACAGCTTGTAATAACTTTGTACTATATCCTTGTCCACACAAAAAAGCTATGTAGTCAAGTGCATCAATATCATATATTAAACCAGGATTTGCACTCTTATGTGGATTAATATTGCCTGCACCATATGCAAATTCAGCTCCAGAGCTCTCTTCAGGAATCATGGGGACAGCTACAAGTAATACACCAAATTGGTCATCGTTATGGTTTAAATAAAATAAGGATAAAATACAATATTGATTCTTAAACTTTAGTTTATCAACTATTTTAGTTCCTAAAGTTTAAAGTTATCGCTTTTAATTCCTAACACACTTAGAGTAATATTTTTCGTTCTTCAATAACCGTCAAATCTTTCTAATGAAATGATGACGTGACCAAACTAAAAACTAACACATCATCATTCCGTTAGACATGTTAGGGACAAAAGGAGATCACTTTAAATTTTAAAGACAAAAGACAATCACTTATACACTTAAGTTTGGAACAAACTAATTAGTTTGGCCTTAAAATTACTAAGATTTGGAATTGAATATAACTATTACCAGTAGTCATAAGAGCAGATTTGATAGCTGCAGGTGACCATGTTGGATGGAGGGATTTGATGTAGGCTGCCGCCCCTGAACCATGAGGGCAAGACATTGATGTCCCTGAGATTATATTATATGAGAATGCTCTCTTATCAGAACTGACATCGGAAATCGGGGAAATTGGAGACCATGCAGCTACAATCTCGACTCCAGGAGCAGCTAAATCGGGCTAAAACAACATAAAATAGGTTTCAATAAGAAGAATAATATCAATAATTGATAAGCTTGGTTGTGATTGATGCATAATAAAAGTGATATCAATGATAAATCCCGATGAAAGTAATGTTATTTCATGCTCAAAGAGTCATATCAACCATTGTCAAATATTTATATGTTAAAATTTTGTGTCCCTAGAATTACTCAAATAATACAAGGGTTCAAATGTTAAAAAAAAAAAGTGATTATTAGAAATTACCTTGAGAATGTTATGTGAAGCTGGACTGGGACCTCTAGATGAGAATTCAGCTATGTAAGGAGCATATGGATCTTTACGTTCATTAGTCTTAAGGATAGTTGCAGTTGGGCTTCTGCAAAATTGTGCATCTTCATTAGGATTAGTATGTGTTGTGAGTTGTGAAGTCCTTAATTGTCAAAGGTGTTTAGCTTAATATATATACCTTGTCGAATTTATATAGGAGTAAATGTTGCCACCATCCTCCAAACTAACGTAAGTTGCAGGCAAGGGGAACGCGAAAGAAGCAGAACTGGGGCGTCGGCCTTGCATCACAGTACCTACTGCACCGGCTGAGAGTTGCCCAATCCCTTCATTCTCAACATCACAAAGTACAATTTTACCTTTCACCAATTTTTTGTCTAACGTATCATCGTCGCAATACCTGCATTTATACAGTAAGTTCCATTTTTTTAACTACCATTTGGGATTTGAACTCTGTATATTTTTATTGAAAATATAAAAAAGTGTCAATTGATAGTGCTCTTTTGAAGTTATTTCACCTGCTAGTTTCATAGATTTGTGTATGCACAGCTTTTCAAATGGTTAAACATGTTCCTTTTGTCTATATGTACATCAAAAAATAGTCAAAGATTATTTGAACTTTCTTATTATTTTTTTCAGTTACCTGGAAATGGATGAATCAACATTTGCTTTCTTGTTTGGTGCATCTCCCCCATAGATTATTGGATACGTTTTATTCTTGAGATCAAATGTATTAATTGAAATTCCCTACACATGAAGTAAAGAAATTATTCAAATTAGTTTGCAGTTTTAATTTTATGCCATAGGCTTTACACGTGCAATTTGACACGATTAACGAATAAGGAAATGGTTAGCTCAGCACTTTAAAATTGAATATAACACTATATCTCACTTTGAGTGACAAAAGACCCTGTTTGGTTCACATCTCATTCATATCTCATAATTCATATCTCAATTTTCATAACTCACAACTTACAATTCATAAATTCATTCTCATAACTCATAATCCTTTAACTCAACTCTTATTCCTGTTTGACACTTGATATTTCCTTAGTTTTTGGTTTGTAAAAAGCAAAGTATAACTCAGTTGGTAGGCATTTGGTTTAGTACCCTCCTCTTTAGTAAAGGAGCAAATAGCCAGTTCCTCCAAAAAAAAAAAAAAAAAAAAAAAAAAAGGAGCAAATAGCCATTGGGGACCTTAGAGTAATAAATACCATCTAACTTGATGAGACAATTCATCACATGTGGGTCCCATTTTGTGTGTTATTACGATTTTGCCACTTAACTCAATTTTCTAAAATTTGAAAACTCACAAAACTTGTTTTCATATCTCATCACTCATTCTTACTTTTTTTAGTATTGAGTAATGAGAATTGAGAATAAAAATTAAGCCAAACAAGAAAAACACTAGTGGGGTCCGCAAATTTTGAGTGATGAGTGATGGAAATTGAAAATTGAGTGATGAAAATGGCTAAACCAAACACGTCCCCCAAAGTGTTTCACTTTATGTTCTATCAATTACTTTATAGTTTATATAATGTGTGCCTGTATTTTTTCAATATTAAATTTTTGTTATTTTGTTTCTCCAAAACAAAATTGTTATTTTACAAGAAAAAACAAGAATGTGTGGCAAACTACAATTGGTGAAGTATAAAATAGAATATAGAGTGTAATATAGAATATTTCCTTATGTATTAGCATTTTATTATTGTCATTATTTTTCAAAGAAAAAAATATATAAAATAAAAAATTCCTAAATTCCACTTTGAGTGTTCTACTTTATACTTCACTAATCACAATTTATCACATATCTTATTTTTTAGTCCTTAGAATATAAATTTTTAAGTTTACAATTAATAGAAAATAAATAGGCATGGAATTCTATAGTTGATGAAGTGAAATAGTAAAAGTAGGATAAATGATTTTTTTTTTTCCAACACAAGGGCTAGACATATTAATTACCTCATAGATCTTCTTGTTACCTAATCGGACCTCCGTGTAGAACTTTCGGTCTATGGTGCTTGCAGCCACAGAAAGAGACCACGGGGAGAAGTTTGAGATGGTTCCCAAATTTGGACCCCCATTACCAATAGAAGTTGATGTCAATATTCCATTTCTCATAGCATGAAAGGCACCAATGGCAACTACATCTGTAAAATAGCTCTTAGCAGATCCACCAAGTGATATAGATATAATGTCTACCCCATCAGCAATGGCATCATCAAATGCAGCAAGAATGTCAGCATCATAACAGCCACCAAAACATACTTTGTACACAGCAATTCGTGCTGATGGCAACCCTCCTCGTGCTGTTCCCAAGCCAAGGCCTTGTACGCTTGCCATGTTAACTAAGTTCCCAGCTGCTATTGATGCAACATGTGTCCCATGGCCATCTGAATCTCTTGGAGATCGAATATCTTCTTTTTCAAAAAGTTTATTGCCACGGTAATATCTTGCTCCAATGATTTTACTGCATTAATTGTAAACACATTTGTTATTTGTACTATTTGACTAAATTGTGTGCCTTTGATATAATTGCTGACATGACTTTTTGTGATCTGAACATTTCACGTAAATTTACTATCAACGGCATTTTTATCAAGCACTAATCACAATAGGTCATGTCATTAATTATTAAAAAAATTGTAAAAAAAATTAAATATCATGCATGTTTCATAGAATCTAATACAAAACACATTAGTTGGATGTTAAAGATATACTTGTTGCAAGTGAAATTAGTTGAAGCTTGGCACTTTCCCTTCCATTTGCTAGGTGGTGGACTAAATCCCTTGTCATTAAAGCTATCAGACTCCGGCCAAATTCCAGAGTCAAAGACTCCTATGATGATGTTGCTTTCAATAGTTTTTCCATGCACTTGCTTTGGAATTGGAAGCCCAAGAAAGTCCCATGACCTTGTTGTATGGAGCTCTTTCTTTTGGTTAGGGAACACCGACACTACGCCATCCATTCCTACATATTCATAGTTACAATAATTTGTTATGAGTCCCTTTTTTTTAAGGAGGGGAGTGGGAATCAGGATCAGGTTCACCCACCGGCCATTTTTTTAGCTTCTTGCTCAGTTAGCTCCACTGCAAATCCATGAAAACTCCTTTTGTAGCTATAGAGTAAAGATTCTGGACCAATATGGCTGAGAGCATGCATACGCATTTTGACAAGTTAATAACTTTATCCATATATTTATTCTAATGTAATTGAGACTGGTTAGCTTAAAATAAATAATTAATTAATTAACTCGTGGAATCTAATGGATTAATAATAAAAAAATTACTAAAATCATTGAAATTGATAATAAGTGTGCGTTTGGGTTAGGATTAAAAATTAAAATTATTTCACTATTCAGCTTATTTTTACTACTATTTATGGGCATCACTGCACTTTTTGACACTATTCATGGGCTCCACTATACTATTTCAACTAACTTTTACCTTTATTTATAGTACTTTCAGCAATAATTTTTCAGTTTCAGCAAAATAAACGGTATTCAAACACACCCTAAATAGCTAATAAAAAAAAAGAAAAATTAACCTGTATAACATCAAATACATTGTTTAATATTAATATTTTATCAAAACATAAAATGATAGTGAAAATGGAATTTTAACCGAGGTATATAGTGTTTCAAACTTTTTGCGACTTTGATAATAGAGTTTTATAAATAATATTAATATAAGGATATGAAGACTATGGAAAATTACACTTTATCACCCTAAACTATGCTTTAAATTACACTTTGCATCACAAATTATTCGGATATACAGTTTGCACTCTAAACTATGACTTTTGTTACACTTTGCAACCCAACGTTAGTTTCACTGTTAAATGGATGGAAATATGAAGTATATGACTTGCTTAAATGGGACAAACGTAAAAGACCAAAAAACCCCTCTCCCCAATCAATTAAAAATAGTTTTTTTTTCATCTCTCTCTCAACACCACCATAGATTCATAAATAATATATAAAAAATTAGACTGCAGTCTACACAAGGAGATGGGAACAAAATTGGGCCAGTCTTCTCAAGATCTCTAAATTGTGTTGTGTAATTGGATTGGATTTTGGATTTGGACCTTTATGGGGAACTATACTTTGTTCACTTGCTGTTCTGGTTAGCGCTTGTTGTAGCCATGAAAATTGAAATTGGTCCTTGAATGGTTTACGCATCTCATTTTAAATGGAACATTACCTACATGTTTTGGGTTTTTTAAAATCTTAATTGCTTATGTGAATCCCACTCGGCCTTTTCACATCCACCAAGCCACTTTATAAGTTCCTTTGTATCACCGTAGCGTCCAGCACTTCTAATGGCTTGGTGACCAACAACAATCTTCAACTTTGCAATGGATTCCATTGATTCTACCTCCTATTATAAAGATTTATAAAGAACACGAAAATAGTTTTAGGGATTTCATCTCGGTGGTGGAATAATGTGCCAAAGATGATTTTGCTTTGGGGATTTAGGGTTGTAGGGATTTTGATTTGGGGAGAGGGGCTAATACGCATTAGAGAGAGATGAAAAAAAAAAGTTTTGTTTTTAATTGATTGGGAAGATGGGTTTTTTGGTCTTTTATGTTTGTCTCACTTAAGCAATACACATGTGCAAGTCACATGCATATTGCAAACTGTGCATACGAATAGTTTATGATGCAAAGTATAATCTGAGGCATAGTTTAGAATGATAAAATGTAATTTCTCCTAAATAATAATATAAGGATATGAAACCACAAACGTGACAAATATATGCCATATAAATACATATGTGAGATTAATATTAAATATAACATGACAAAAACTTATTGTGAAAATTGTCAAAAGCTTGTTATAACTAAGAAATTGAAGCATCATAAAGCAAGTTTCTGGTGGTGCCATATTATTCTACTTAAATTTTATAACCTGCCAATGACATCTTGTAACATGCTTGTGTAAAGGGATGATGTGGGAACCTCGTCCCTCTTATTACCCATATACACAATGTAAGCCTGCATGCATAATATACCATATCATAAGAAGACATTAAAGTCGGTTAGGTAGAAATTAAAGGCGTTTGAGTAGTGCCTAAATATATCTTTTGTCACATTCTGAATATTGAACTTTATTCTTTACTAATTGCAATCTACTATTACATGACCATTATATTTTTCTTTATAAGGTAATCACAATTTAAATAAATAAATAAATTCAAATACATATCATACGTCAATTGATGGAACTGTAAATTAAGCTGGGAAGCTCGCTCCCCTCCCCCCCTGCCAAAAAGATATAAAATAAAATAAGAGATCAGCGATAGAAATATTTGCCTTTCGGTCATTCTGAGAAGTTGAGCGACCAATAAGCAGAATGGAGGCGAAGCTGAGAAGGAGCAGCATTGAAAGACTTGATGTTATGCCTGCCATTGGAGGTTCAAGTAGCTATAAACCTGGCTAGCCTGTTATAAATATTACCTGCACAAAAGGTTTCAGCTCAATTGAAACTTCAGTCCCTTCAAGACACCATTAATTGTAACTAACTCTAGTTAATCCTAATGTATTATTCACAGAGATCAAGTATAGTTATGGCTCCAAGAACATAAGGAAAACTAAAAGTTTTACCTTGATTTATAGTGGAAATAGTGGCTGCCAATGGTGGGAAGAAGATGTAATAGTGGCATAGCCAGCCAAGTGATCAGAAGAATATGAGAGTGGGATATATGTGGGGGAGGTAGATAGAGCCGAAGAGCACAGGGTGTAGTTTCTTGTTGAAGAGCTTGGGCTTCAAATTGACAAAATATCTTGGGTGTCTTTGTACTAAGTGGCCCCGTATATGTCCCAACATTCAAATCTTCCCAAGATTCTTAAGGCAAAGCAGCAGTAATTAATTCTCTATAAAACTAAAAATATGTGTGAATTTGAATTTTTTTTTTTCTTTTAACTGTTTAGTTGATTTGTTTATATATTATAATTTTTTAAAAATCTCATTTTTCAAATCTACAATTGTACCTTCTTCTTTTTTTAACTTTAAGCAAAAAGTTGATCCAACTGCATTCCACGATTACATATTTAGATATGCAGCCTCAATAAAAATGAAATTGTGTAAGACAAATAAGCAACGTTAACTTTATCTTTAATTATAAAATATTAACTAGCTCATAACTATATGTATGTGCGTCAGCACATATAAAAATAAATACTGCTAGATTCATATTTTTTTATGAGCTACATATTAAATTTTCATAATTAAATTGAATTTTATCTATATTTGTTTTTGAATTTTTGTAAACTCTACAAAAATCTTGTAAAGATATTATTTGGAAAAGCACTCAAAATATTTATTCTTTGATTATCCTTTTTAGGGGAAAGAAAGTAATCTGTTTACCAATTTACATGCTTTCCTTTTTCTTTTTTTTCTTTTTTTTCTTTTTTTCTTTTTTTTTTTTTTTTTTTCTTTTTAAAGAAAAATTGTAGAGGCGATTAGTTCAAGGAAGACCTTGCCTATACAAGTACGACCACAGTATTTATTGATTGAGGAACCAATGTCTAAAGGAATCTAAATAAGAGATGGGGAAGTGGAGTGGGGACCATAGATAATACTTCATCCAATAGGTTCAGCATCAGATCGCAGTATTGTCTACTCTCTGTAGTAGGTGACTTTAAATCCAAATTTATGCACCGAAAATTGTGTTAGCCCAATATTAATACCTAATAACATTATTTGGGTTGTTTGATTTCTATAGTTTGAACCTCACCTCCTGATTTAAGGCTTCAATATCACTATACATAACTAGATAATTAGATAAGCACTAAAAAATTTTCATAACAAGTTATCAACATATATTTTTATTTTTGAAGGATTTTAACACCGAGACGCACTAATGATCCATACATAATAATGTTATATTAGTGTAATGTGATCCCATGAATCAAATATTACAAGTATCTAATATTACATTACAATCTAACATCATGCGAACCAAACGCTCATAGTTCCACATTAATTCCATTCGTTCTCGATCTTCTTCATCATTCAATTGCATGTGTTCAAATTTTGTCCAACCCAGTCACAACCAGGGCTAGCCCAAATGTTTTGGAGGCCTAAGGCGAAATCTTCAAATGAGGCCTTTATGTTATCTCTTAAATAATATTTAACTAGTATTTTGTATAATAAATTTTTTTTTAAATCCATTTTTTTTTACTTTTTAATGCGATTTTTTTGTTGAGAAAATGCTAAAATTATAACAAATTTCACTACAAACTGGTGTTCTAATGAATGTGATCAATGACATGAGACTTACAAAAAAGCTAGAGATATTATAAAATTTACAACATGAGAATTACAAAGATATATCACTAATCACAAAAGTTTATTCAAAAATGCATTCAATGGTTTGTGAAGTCCACTTATCATATTCATTGTCACATCAAATTATAAAAGTTATGCAGATCGCCACGCACCCTTGGCGCAGTAATCACTTCACAAGTATAAGTGCTTGTAGGGTGTGGGGTGTGGGTTTCAAGTCTCCAAGAAAGAGCTTTACACACATATTCATTTAGATTAGACTAGAATAGAATTATTATCTTTTATAAAAAATAAATAAATAAATAAAAGTTATGTAGTAAAATTTATAGTATTTTTAACATTTTTCTATTTAAATTACTTGTGATTAGTAACACGTTTATTTGTAAGACCTATTTATCTAAATTTGTCTTATCTCTATCTCTAACATTACTTAATTCTTATGGCCTTCTTAATTGTGAAAAAAAAATGTAAACTAAAATTTTTTAATATTTTCGAAAAATATTTATATAAAAAAAAAAAAAAAACATTTTTTGCCCCCCAAATTTGGGACCTTCTCTAATAGGGGCCTAGACAATGGCCTAATTGGCCTAGGCCTAGGGCCGGCCCTGGTCACAACTGAATACTCACGCGAGCTTGTAAGTTGTAACTCAAGTTGGAGCACAGAAGTGACGGAACTTTGGCAATTATTTCCTACAGAAAGAGACATCACCGAAAGCCAACCAAATAATGAGATAAGTTTTCTAAGGCAATGAATAGTTGAAGCAGAAAAGTCTACAGGAAGACAGTAAACGTTCCATACTTGACAAATTGCCAACGTTGATAAAGACTTGCAAATGAGAGTTCATTGCATATACATGTTACCTGTCAATTTTTTTATTATCAACATACTGGCCCATGAGTTGTCAGTTTCGGTAAGGCTAATTAAGATAAAGGATTTACTAACGTGTGTGCCCTTAGGGCATACGTTACAGAACTCTCCTATCCTCTCCTGGAGAGCAGTATAATCAATGCTGTTTACGCAAAGTGTACGTGAGAATAATGGACTTTTTAAAGGAAGGAATTGAAGTTGGGCCAAACTCTTTAAATTCAATGTTCTTCTTGAAGACTTTTGTGGTGACACATTCTTGTTGTAACTACAAATAAGAGCAATGGGCTTACTTACATTAATGAAGGAATACTTGACCCTAAAAAGTCTTCAAATCTTTAATAGCTTTTGTCAAGCCCGCTACTGTTCAAAGCCAACACTAAGGGTCTGTTTGAATACTGCTTATTTGCTGAAAACTTATTACTAAAAATACTGTAGTAAAATATTTTTTTAAAGGTAAAACACTGTTCACGAATACTATTCACGCGTTTTTGTGCTTTACCTAGTCCATGAACAGTGCATTGTAGCTGTGGGTCCCACTGTTTCAAATGCCAAACGCAAACGTGGGGCTGGAAACGTGCTTTCCAAACGCACCCTAACAATGTTTCTCCTTTTTTTAATATATAAAAAATATATTTATCTATTTTAAAACCCTATTTTTAAACATTGTTATCTTCTTGTTGTACCCTTAGAGCACTTGTAGCAGTGGAGCTAAAAAGCTAAATAGTAGTGGAGCTAAATCTATTTTTTTTAGCTTCATTGCTACAGTGCACCTCTATCTATGGATGTGCACTATAGCTGAGAGCTAATATATATATATATATATATAAATATATATTTTATTATTAAATTTCTCTCTGTTCTTTCATTTAAAATATATTTTCTCTTTCTTTCTTTTTCTCTCTCTTCGACTTCTCTCCTTTCTTCCTTCTTCCTTCTCATTTTTTTTTCTCTCCCTCATCTATTCTCTGCTTCACCGATCTATTCTAGATCTTCATCTTCATCGCTGATCTTCATCTTCATCTTTATCGTCGATCTTCATCTTCATCGCCCACGTCGCCATCCCACTCCGCCGACCCATCTCACCCAGTCCTCCATCTCACCACCGATCCAAGCTCCATTGCTGACCTAAGCTTCATCGTCGATCCAAGCTCCACTGGGACCGCCTTCATCGAACTCAAGAGCGTCGTGGATTTTGTGGTTGGATTTCGTGGCTATGGATGGATTTCGTGGGTTTCTCTGGGTTTCGTGATGGTGGTTTGGCTGGGTTTCATGGTGGCTGAGTTTCGTGGGTCAATGGTGGTGTGGCTGTGTTGGTGGTGATTTGTGTGGTGGTTTTTGGCTAATTTGGATTTTTGGCAATGGTTGTGGGTGGTTGTTCTTGGCTTGCTAGTTGTTGTTGGGTGGTTGTGGGCGGTTGTTCTTGGTTGGCAGTGGTGGTGGATCAATTTGTGGTGTTTTTTTTTGTAGTGGGATGTATTATTTTATTATAGTAGATATATTATTTTATTGTGATGTTTATATTATTTTATTGTGTTGAAAGCTAAAATAGATCCACTGCTGCAGCATGTGTGTAAGTAAAATAGATAAAATAACTTTTTGTGGTGTCAAATAGCTAAATTTTTAGCTCCACTGCTGTGGATGCTCTTAGGGCATGCATTACAGAACTCTCATATCCTATCCTAGAGAGCAGTCTAATCAATGTTGTTCACTCAAAGTGTACGTGAGAATAATGGACTTTTTAAAGGAAGGAATTGAAGTTGGGCCAAGCTCTTTAAATTCAATGTTCTTCTTGAAGACTTTTGTGGTAACACATTCTTGTTGTAACTACAAATAAGAGCAATGGGCTTACTTACATTAATGAAGGAATACTTGACCTTAAAAAGTCTTCAAATCTTTAATAGCTTTTGTCGAGCCCGCCGCTGTCCAAAGCCAAATACTAAGGGTTTGTTTGAATACCGCTTATTTGCTAAAAATTTATTGCTAAAAATACTGCAGTAAAATATTTTTTTTAAAGGCAAAACACTATTCACGAACACTATTCACGCGTTTTTGTGTTTTACCTGGTCCGTGAACAGTGCCATGAACAATGCACTGTAGCCGTGGGTTCCACTGTTTCAAACACCAAACGCAGACGTGGGGCTGGAAACGTGCTTTCCAAACGCACTCTAACAATATTTCCCCTTTTTTAAATATATAAAAAATATATATTTATCTATTTTTAAACCCTATTTTTAAACATTGTTATCTTCTTGTTGGAAGTTAATTTTTGTTGCTCTATAGGTTTGATTAATACGAATAATCTCATTGAATGACTCAAACTCTCACGATTTATATAGTCGGTGGATTTTCCTCTTTTTATAAATGTTATTCTTGTTGGTATTAACATGTGGAATAGGACTCTATCTTTATCTCTTCATTCGATTAATTAGTTCTTCAAAAGATCTATCTATCCAACTACGACGGAGGAAATAATTTGATTAATAAATATTCAATTATTTCTTCAATTTTATTGATTCACAACTCTTTTATATATATATAAAATCCAGTTTTTCATTAATCATTTGAGATTGGAAACTTTGTTCCAATACAAATTTTTTTTTTTTTTTTTAATGAGTAAATGTTCCAATACAAAATTAATTAGTCTAGTTTTGATTCTATTCAGTCTGTCTATCTAGCTTGTCTTTTTTAATACATTCAACACTAATTTTAACATAGCCAACTCCAAAATTTTGGGACTAAGATTTTATTGTTGTTGACAGTGACGGCTCTAGAAATTTTTTTTAAGGTGGTTACTAAGAAATTTAAATTATACAAAATCTAATAAAGCGATAACTTGAATATTTGCTACAATTGTGAGTCAAGTCACTAAGGAGAGAAAAATTGTTGCGATTGCAAAGCCAAAAAGAATATAATTGTCGCCACCATCAAGGAGAAATGACAACTACAATATTTTTCTTGGTTCCATTTTTTAGGGAAAAATGAAATTAGAAATTATTTTTATTGAATAGGTTGAACGAGCTACAAATTTGAATATTTAGCAATTTTTATCTTTTTGTTTTATAATAGGCTTTTTGTTGAATAATTTGATCACTTGATGTTGTTTGGTAGTGTCTTGTTTTTGTTTGGTTTATGTTTTTGTTATTTGGACTAATATTTATTGTCGTTATTTAAGCTTTTTCTTTTTAATTTTATAAAAGGGATTAAGGATTATTTTTGGGGGCATAATTAATTTTGGAGTAATGCTATGTCTACAACATTTTTACAATAAATCTTATGCAACAAACTGTTATTAGTGAGTAAAAAAATAATATCATTATTTGGCCCAAATTAGAATTAGTAAGAGCTTACCACATTGGATTTGTTATAAAAGTATTGTGAAAATGTTGTGAATGTAGCATTATATTTATTTTTGTTGAACCCAACTTTTTGTAATTCTCAAGTCAAGATGTTCAACATTTTTATTAGGGTGGTCACAATAGGTTAGTTTAACATATAATAATTTTTTGGCAAGTATATATATGCATTTTTTCGCAAGTTATGGTGGTCCTATTACCATCCTGGCTTGCATGTGAAGCCGCTAGTGGTTGTTGATTTGTTGTATGTACAATATTTATGATCACCAAAAACCTTCCCCTGGTTTCCCTCCATTCCCCTATGTTTCCCTGTGTTTTCCTTGCTGTCTCTCACTCCCCAATTTTTCCAACCACTAGCTTTGTGTGCTTTAGTCCCTTATATAGCCTCCTCTTAGTGGGGTTGAAATGATTACTTTTCGCTGGTTTCCATGCAATCCCACTTTCACCTCTAATCCCTAGAACAGTTATATTCTTTGAAGATTCTCTCAAAACTTGTTCCAGATGCTAAATAGTGTTCGGCAGTGGGTTTTCCAAAGGCATTAACTATGATCGGCTACCGACCTAGATCAGCCCCGTCCACTTGCTGAATTCTCTTGGTCATCGGTTTGCACTGGTCCCGACGTGGTATATTTCCCGAACGCTGCGATTAGACCTTAGCACATCCACTAGTGAACTGGTCTTGGCCCAATGACAGTGGGCCTCGGTTACCCGAACCACCTTGGGTCACCTGGGCTGTTTTGGGTCACTTGGGCCTAAACCCCTACATATGGGCCGTTCTGGGTCACTTGGGCCCAAGCCCCTACAATATTGATTTTACAAAATTCAAAAAAAAAAAAAAAAAAAAGGAAGAAAAAAAAAATTTTACGATCACAATATTTTAGCATAAAAAATATTCCAAAGATTTTTTTTTCCCATATATCAACTTCCAGAAAAAAAAATTTAGGTACTCTTGGAGCAAATGGTACTCCTTATTCTCACATTCATGGTAGAGTCCTCCATGAATTTAATGAGTATATCTCATCACCATGAATATAAGAGGAGAGAACATGATTTATTATGCTCCAAGAGTACCTAAGCATTACTCCAAGTTAGAGGTACCAATAGCAATAACTCCACTAATAAGTACCTTGTTTCAATTTTTTTTCTTTTTGTTGAAGTTTTTTTTTTTTTTTAATTATTAGAATAATTTTGAATTTATGTCTCTTATTTAAATAGTTTTGAGGTCTGATTTAATCATATCGTAGTTTTGAATTTTAAAAAAAAATGAAATTTTGAGTTAGGATTTAGTATATTCTCTAATTTAAGAATATTTGCCAAATTTATCAATTGCTGTTGAACCGGTAGTGTTTAACAATAATAATAATAATAATTAAAAAAAAAATTGGATTGGATCGGGTACTGCAGGTGGATTGTTGGGTTTACTAGTCGGTTAGGGTTCTAAGAGTTGGTGAATAGGTATAAATTGAACCCTCAGAAGAAAAAAAAACCTGCTATCTATCTCTACAAAAATCTTCTGTCTATCTCTCCTATTCGTTCGAGAAAGAAAAAGGTTTTCAATTTCATGGAACCCTCGACTTCCTTTTTTGTCCTAGCAATCAAGTTCGTCAACAGCGTGCAGGCTCAGTTTCAACACAACAATGATGATAGTGTTTACGAGAAGTACTTGGACTTCATGAACGATTACTTCGAGGGCAGAACGAGCCAAGTAGAGTTATGCGATCAGGTCACTGATCTTTTAAAGGGTCACCGAGATTTGCTCTCTGCTTTTCAGGCTTTTGTTGATTATTCTCAAACACTTGTGTACTATCGACGACTTACGCTTTTCAAGAAAATACAAGCGATTTTGTCTCCTGAGGCATATACAGATCGGTTTTTGAAAAACTTTCATGGATATAGTAAAGGAGAGATTGATGGGTGGCAATTGGAACGTTATATTGCTGATATATTTGAAGAATATCGTGCTTCTTTGGTCGTTTCGGGTGATCCTGAGAAAGAGGAGGAGTTTGATGATCTTGTGAAAGTGTTTAATGTTTTTGCGGAAGATTTATATAGCATTAGTAACAATCCAAGTTATCGGGTTCCGAAAGATAAAGAATGTTTCGCTCCAGCAAGTCGGAGTAGAGAACTTGAACATCAAGTATTGAATAACACGGTGAAGTGTGAAAATCCGGATTTCAAATATGTAGAGAAGAAACTAAGTCCTGGTGAAATTTTTTGGAATCAATATGAAGATGATATTTCTGAGATGGATGTGATGATTTCAACACTGAGTTCTGCGGCTAGGCGTGCCGAGGAATTGTTGCAGAAGATTCATTCATTGCAGATGATTCAACCAGATTCGAAGAAGCGTATTCGAATAGAAAAACACTTGATAGCTGAGCACTTAATAGCTGCGGATTCGAGGTGTATTGAGACGTTATATCCAGAATGTGGTACTGAGATGGTTCGGTGCCTACGTAAATATCCAGGAGATGTGTTGACTGTAGTTGTACCTCGGCTAAAGCAAAAGCTAAAGGAGGCAGAGGAGAAGAGGAATGCAGGCTTATTTACGTTCAAGAATTATTTGGAGAAAAATATTAAAGTAGAGCGCTACAAGTAGTTTATTGCATATGCCTCTGTATCTATTAATTCGTATTTGTTTGATTTAGTTTCTTTAGAGAGACTGGTAGTACAGATGTTTATTTGTTTTTATGACATTTGATCTGTTGCTGACTATTAATTTGTGCTTTTGTTCTCTATTTCTTTCTCACATTTGCTTAATTCCATAAATTATTCTAATAGATTTAAATTTATTTCAAGTAAATGTAAACTTTGATGAGCCATGAAAACAAAAAAAAAGATGGCAAACACCCATATTTATGGTCAATATTAGGTGAGATTATGCAGGTCTGTTATCATAGTTTTTTGGTATCTCTTTACATTTTTTATTCTTGCTGAAAATGATGATAACCAAGTTCTCTTGCCTTTAAAACAACTTTCATGTTTCATCCATGCTTGGGTTTTTTTCACCACTACTGCTACTTCATATATATATAAATATATATATATATATATATATATATATTATCATTATCATTCTTAGCTTCAACAGCATATCCACATCTTTCTGATGCTCCCCACCTTGACTGTCATTCCCTATTTGTGAGATCACCATTTGTTTGACGTTTATGTTTGTATTGAGGGGGCTTCTGTAAGAAAAAACCATTGAATTATAGGTTACTATGTTTCAATTAGGCAATTATCAAACTGTCAACCATGTGAGGCATTAATTGAGAATTTAAGGTGAAAAAAAAATTGGCAGGCATTAACCAAGAACTAGTCTCAAAGACTTTGTGATCTTTACTTAGAAGCCTCCACGACTGAAGCTCAAGCCAACGATAGCATGATGAGGTTGGGCTGACGCTAAGATCGACGTCGTGAACTTGTGATAGATTAAGAACAAAAGTGTTGTGATTTGGGTGGAGATGGTCACTAGGTTGTGATGGGTGGTAGGTGACGTTGCTGGGTCACGACCTGGTTGTGTGTTGTCCATGTGGGTCTGTTTGGTCTCGATATTGAATGTATGATATTAGATCTAGTTGGGCTGATTTGTGCCTGATCTATTTGGGTTTGAATCATTTTATGTTTGGTGTTAGATCACGTTGGGTTGATTTGAATTTTGATGTGGTTGTGTTTGTTTGATCCTGGACAGAGAAAATGTTGAATTGGAGAAGGACAAGGTGAAAAAAGAAAAAAAAAGTTGAAAGAAGAAAGATATTTGGAAAAACTAAAAAATATATATATATATATCTATATATATATTTATATGATGAGGATAATATTTGTAGTCCGAGTGAAGCTGACAAAGCTGAAGGCCCCATAAAGCTAACGGTCATATCAAAGCTGTCGAGTGTACCTCTAGGCCGTCAACGCTTGACGAGATGACCGTAAGACGTGGGTGGAATGACAAGTTGACGAGACAAAGCTGACGGTGAAGGTGTGAATTCTTGACGGGTCCAGGATATCTTTTGCTTGGGTTCCACGTATAGGTATGTAAGGAAACATCGTGTGCCCCACGCTTAACCCTAATAAAAAAGACTCCTACAAGAAAAGAATTCCACGAGATACGCGAAATAAAGAGTTTCTTTCCCACAAGGAAACATCTTCTTGGCCAAGGAACTCATATCAACTGTACTCTACTATAAAAACCCTCATAAGTCAAGGTACATATAATTTACCCCAGCTCTGGCACTCTAGAGTTGTGAAAAGTTCTAACTTGACATTCGGAGAGTATTTGGCCAGCACCACACCGATGCTCTCTATTAGGTTTTCTATTTTTGTTGTGCAGGTATTGTTGCGAGCGTGTAAGGGCTGTGTGGCTCATTGGTGATTTTTCGACATCATCAGTTGGCGCTGTCTGTGGGAACTTGCGACTTGTAAGCCATACTATCGCTTTCTAGACAAAGAATTGCATGGTACTTACTCGCTCAATGGTGACCACCAACAATGTTCAGGGAGATGAACCACGCGCAACCGCACTCGAGAGACAAGTTCAAACTCTCGCCGCTGCTGTGGAACGCCCCACCAAACAAAACAATGATCTGGAAGAATAGCTACGTCAAAAAAACGCAAAGCATAATACTCAGGAGGAAGACCAAGAAGGTACCAACACCGAGAAAAGGGACCAAGAGGGGCCGGAAGGTAGCAACGCCCCAAGTAGACCAGAATGACAGGACATGAGCCGTCCATCCGTCACAGATACGGCTCCACCTCACATGGTCGCAGAGATGCAGATGATGAAGGAACGGATGAACTTTATGATGAACGCCCTTAAAGGACGAGTGTCCAGCGACCTCAATGACTTGGTCCACCGAACCAATTCTCCATTTACCACGTCCGTCAATTCCTTCCCCCTTCCGCAGAAATTTCATATACCGCAAATAGAAAACTACGGCGGAGCCAAAAACCCCGTAGATCACCTGGAATCTTTCAAGACTCTGATGCACCTTTAAGGGGTGGCGGAGGAAATCATGTGTAGGGTCTTCCCCACTACGCTGAAGGGTCCAGCAAGGATTTGGTTCAGCAGGTTGACACCTGACTCCATCAGTACTTTCAAGAAGCTAAGCGCCCAGTTTGCTTCACACTTTATCAGGGGGCATAGGTATAAGAAGCCTACTACGTGCCTGATGAGCATCAAGCAATGAGAGGATGAGACACTAAGGTCTTACATAGCCCGGTTTAACAAAGAAGCACTTTCAATCAATGAGACTGACGACAAGATATTGGTAGCCACGTTCACCAATGGGTTACGGAAGGGTAAGTTTCTATTCTCCCTATATAAGAATGACCCAAAGACTATGTTAGATGTGCTTTACAGAGCGACCAAATACATGAACGCGGAAGACGCGCTTTTGGCCCGAGATGAGAAACCCAGGAAGAGAGAAAGACAAGAAGACACGCGGCAAGACAGAAGGTAGAAGATGGCAAGAACTGGAGAACGAAGGGAGGACAGGCGCTCTAAGCCCCCTATAGGGAAATTCACGAGCTTCACCCCGCTAACTGCCCCGATTGACCAGGTCCTGATGCAAATCAAGGACGAAGGGGCCTTAACCTTCCTAGGCAAACTGAAGGGAGATCCCAATAAGAGGACTAAAGGCAAATACTCCAGTTTCTACCGTGACCACGGTCATGACACAGCTGACTGCTATGACTTAAAGCAACAGATCGAAGCCCTCCCCAGGCAAAGGAAGTTATAGAAGTTCGTCAGCAGGGAGAGAGCGGATCCACCTCAAGAGCAGCCTCCCGACAGGACAACGAGCATCCAAGGCTGCCCCTGGAAGACATAAGAATGATTGTATGGGGCACAACGGCTGCTGGGTCGTCTAGAAAGACCCGTCAGAAAGGCCTGTAAGACTTACCTAAGGATGGTCCATAACGTCCAGTTGACAAGTTTCGTGTCAAAGATGTCACGGATCGACAACCCTGTCATAGAATTCTTGGAAGAAGATGCCCGACGTCTTCACCACCCGCACGACGATACACTCGTCGTCAGCATACGAGTAGGAGATTACAACATGCACTGGGTTCTGGTTGACAACGGTAGTTCAGCTGACATCCTTTACTACCCAACATTCCAACAGATGAGGATTGATAGAGAGCGACTAGTTCTGACGAATGCTCCGCTCATTGGTTTTGGAGGAACAAGGATACACCCCCTTGGCGCAGTCACATTATCCGTAACAGTGGGCGACTACCCCCAGCAGATTACTAAGGACATAACATTCCTTGTGGTCAACTGCTCGACCATCTACAATGCCATTTTAGGATGGCCTACCCTCAATTCATAGAAGGCCGTAACCTCAACCTACCACTTAATGATCAAGTTCCCTACAGATTATGGAGTAGGGAAGTTGCGTGCAAATCAGGTGGCTGCGCGCAAATGCTACATAGCTATGATGGAGATAGATGACCATCTCTAGGCCATGAACATAGAAGAGCACCGGACGGTGACAGAGCCCGTTGAAAGGCTTGAAGAGATACTTCTCGACGACTCCAAGCTTGATCGTACGACCAGGATTGGTACCCTCGCCCGCCCAACGGTCCGCCAAGCACTTACAACTTTTCTCAAAGATAACCGGGATGTATTCGCTTGGAGCCATGAAGACATGCCAAGAATCAACCCTTCGGTCATAGTACATAGATTGAATGTATCGCCCTCCTTTCTACCTATCCATCAGAAGAAGCGAGTAATCGCCCCTGAGCGGGACCAGGCTATAGCAGAAGAAGTTCATAAGCTACAAAAGGCGAACTTCATCAGAAAAGTTTACTACCCCAACTAGTTGGCAAACGTGGTAATGGTCAAGAAAGCCAGCGGAAAATGGAGGATGTGCGTAGACTTCACCGACCTAAACAAGGCATGCCCCAAAGATAGCTACCCTCTCCCACGAGTCAACGTCCTAGTAGACTCTACGGCCCAGCATCAGCTACTGAGCTTCATAGACGCCTTTTCAAGTTATAACCAGATCCAGATGGACGAATCGGATCAGGAGAAGACTTCATTCGTTACCAGTCAAGGCCTCTTTTGTTACAAAGTGATGTCGTTCGGCCTCAAGAACGCGGGTGCGACATATCAAAGGCTCATGAACAAGATTTTCGCGAACCAGATTGGGAGGAATGTTCAAGTCTACGTCGATGACATGCTGGTAAAAAGCCATAGGGAGGATGACCATTTGGAGGATCTCAAGGAAACATTTGACACCCTTCGCTCCTACAACATGAAACTCAACCCGAGTAAGTGTGCATTTGGGGTGACAGCGGGAAAGTTGCTGGGGTTTATGGTATCTCAAAGAGGTATCGAGGCCAACCCAGACAAGATTTGGGCCATAGTAGAGATGGCCCCGCCAAAGAATGTAAAAGAAGTCCAGAGTTTAAATGGCAAGGTGGCCGCCCTGAATAGGTTCGTATTAAGGGCAACAGATAAGTGTCTACCCTTCTTCCGCACGGTGAAAATGTCTTTTGAGTGGACTGCCGAGTGTCAGTGGGCGTTTGAGGATTTAAAGGCCTACCTCTCTTCCCCACCACTACTGAGTCCTTCATAACCTGGGGAAGAGCTTTTCCTCTATTTAGCCGTCTCCCCGGCAGCCATCAGCGCGGCCTTGGTCAGGGAAGAAGACAAGGTTCAAAAGCCTGTGTACTACGCCAACCGAGCACTTCGTGGTGCAGAAGAAAGGTATCCGTCAATGGAGAAGCTCGCCTTCGCTTTGGTTACGGCGGCCTCCAAGCTCAAACCATACTTCCAAGCCTACACGGTGATCGTCCTAACCGACAAGCCCTTACGGCGAGCAATGAGCAACCCTGAAGCCGTTGGGCGACTGGCACTATGAGCTATAGAGTTGAGTGAATTTGACATTCAATATCGCCCACGTACCACCATCAAGGGACAGGTCGTCACAAATTTCATAGCGGAGTTCACCAACGAGGAAGAAAAGGGGGCAAATGAGTACTCTCGATGGAGTATACATACAGACAAATCATCCAACAGAAAGGCTAGTGGAGCAGGTATCGTGCTTCTCTTCCCAGAAGGAAACAAGATTGAATGTATGGTTCGCCTCGACTTCCCTACCACCAATAATGAAACGGAGTACGAAGCTCTTATGGCAGGACTTGATCTCGCCAAAGCAACAAGGGCCATAAGTGTGGTTATTCATTGTGACTCTCAGGTCGTCACCAACCAAGTGAACGGGGATTACGAGTGTAGGGACAAAAGGATGAAGAAATACTTGGAGCAAGTACAGAAACGACTGCACGACCTACAAGCCAAGATTGTTCAAATCCCCAGAGGAGAGAATGATAAGCCGACCACCTTGTCAAAGCCGCTTCAGTGGAACATATGATTGTCCCTGACAATGTACTCTCCTTTGTTCAACTTTCTCAACTAATAGATTCCGTCAATGTGCAGGAAATAGATACTAAAAACAACTGGACCATACCATTAGTCTCCTACTTGAAAAATGGTGTGTTACCAGAAGGAAAGGAAGCTGCAAGAAAGCTGAAGGTCCAAGCAGCGCAATTTGTTTTAATGAAGGACGTCTTGTACAAGAGAAGCTTCTCCCGCCCATACTTGAGGTGTTTGGGTCCGGAGGAAGCGGACTACGTCATGAGAGAAGTCCACGAAGGGATCTGCGGAAACCACTCAAGGTCATGGTCGTTGGTACACAAACTAATTCAAGCGGGGTACTACTGGCCCACCATGCAGAAGGATGCCCAAACTTATGTCAAAACCTAAGACAAGTGTCAAAAGTTCAGCAATGTCATCAGGCAGCCATCCGAAGAGTTGACCCCAATGATGGAGTAGGGGGCAACTGATTAGGATAATATTTGTAGTCCGAGTGAAGCTGATGAAGCTGAAGGCCCCATAAAGCTGACGGTCATATCGAAGCTGACGAGTGTACCTCTAGGCTGTCAACACTTGACGAGACGACCGTAAGACGTGGGTGGAATGACAAGTTGATGAGATGAAGCTGACGAGGAAGGTGTGAATTCTTGACGAGTCCAGCATATCTTTTGCTTGGGTTCCACGTATAGGTATGTAAGGAAATATCGTGCGCCCCACACTTAACCCTAATAAAAAAAACTCCTACAAGGAAAGGATTCCGCGAGATACGCGGAATAAAGAGTTTCTTTCCCACAAGGAAACATATTCTTGGCCAAGGAACTCATATCAACCCTACACTACTATAAAAACTCCAAGACCCTCATAACCTAAGGTACGCATAATTTACCCCAATTCTGACACTCTAAAATCGTGAAAAGTTCTAACTTGACTTTCGGAGGGTATTTGGCCGATACCACACCGGTGCTTTTTATTAGGTTTTCTCGTTTTGTTGTGCAGGTGTTGTTGTGAGTGCGTAAGAGTTGTGTGGCTCACTGGTGATTTTTCGGCATCATCAATATATATAAATTAAATAATAATAAAGTACTAAATCTAATAAAGTAGTATATGAATAATAAGAGCATTCGTATTAAGAATATATGAATACCAAAAACTTTTTTTTAAAAATCATTTTTGCAACTCATCCCACAAAAAAAACACACTACGAATCTGTTTGGGATTCGCTTATTTTGTTGAAATTGAAAACTTTTTGCTAAAAGTACTATAGATAAAGGTAAAAGTTAGCTGAAATAGTACAGTGAAACCCATAAATAGTATCAAAAAGTACAATAGGACCTATGAATAGTAGCAAAAATAAACTAAATAGTAAAATAATTTGACAAAAATAATTTTTGCTAAACAGACACTACATCAATGTTGTTATACTTAAAAAAATTTGCCAACTTAGCTATAGTAAACTACCATTTTTAGCAATCTATTGTAGCTCAAAACTTATAAAAAATAATAATATTTTATTATTCCTTCAATTAAAATATCCTCACTCTCTCTCTCTCTCTCTCTCTCGTTGTTCTCGTTTTGTTTCCAAGATGGGTCTCGTCTTGTCGTTCTCATCTCGTCTCTCTTTCCCTTGTCATGAGTCACGATGGTTCGTGGGTTGAACTGGTTGGTGGGTCATAGTGTTGTTTTGTTTTTAGAGGAGGTGATGTGGCTTGAATCACACACCGGATCAGGGTGCATTTTGTGGTTGCATTGACGCAGAGATCAGATCGGGGTGCGTTTTGTGGTTGTGTTGACACAGAGATCAAATCGGGGGTGCGTTTTGTTGCAGAAATCAAATTGGGGTGGGTTGTTGTTGGGGTTCATGGCTAGGGTGGGTTGTTGTTGGGGTTTTGTGGGTGGTGGTTGGTTATGCGTTTGTGGAGATGGTGAATGGTGGGCTGTGAGGGTGATCAGACAAAAAGAAAGGGGGGAGAGAGTGTGACATAAAGGGGAGAGAGAAATTAATAAAAAACTGTATAGTTTTTAGCTCAGATGTAAAAATTAAAACCTTTGATGTTAGATAAATTGTAAAGTGTGTTGTTAAAATAGATAAAGTAATGTTTTAAGTTATTAAAAACTTAAATTTTTAACATTCTTAATGTGAATGCTATAAATTAGTTAAAGTAAATTTTAGACCAAATTTAGCTAAAAAAATTTTGAGGTTGATGTGAATGCTCACAATGAATTACTCACAGTTACACTCCCTCAATTCACTTATTACAGGCTACAGCTATCTAACGAGCAGACTACAGTCCCTTCAGCCCATCGAAGTGTTTTCTAGGCCATTGACCCATAGAGGTTTCTTTTTGGGTCTAATTCGCAACCCATCAAAATTGTAGGTACAAAGTGGCTGTCAAAATCATAACGCGATAATCACATAGGAAGAGAAGTCGGCCAAAAAGTTTTTTTTTTTTTTTTTTAAAGAAACAAACAAACTCTTTGATTTTTTTAGATAGTTTTAACCTATAGATCCACTTTTAATAATATATTTATCATTAAATTAAGATATCAATCGGTTTTTAATGTAAGCGAGGATTGAACTTCATATTTTTTATTCAACTATAAAAAATTTACTAGTTAAATTAACTGAAGCCCACAAATCAACAAAAAAGTTTTAAAAAAAAAATTTATCACTTTGCAGGTGGGGAACCAAAACTTGGCGATGAGTTCGCGACGTCCCATACGAAAAGGTCATAGTCTCAGCCACTTTCCACATGTTCCAATCATTCACGACATTTTTCAAAATTAATTTCAACTGATCAATCAATTTTTACTGTAAACAAGAATTAAAACTTATATTTCTTACTCATCTATTAAAAAATTTTAACAGAATCTTACAAGTCGGTCAAAAAGTTAAAATACTTTTTTGTATTTGCAGGTGGGAAACCAAAGCTTGGCGGTGAGTCGGTGACAAAACGACATACTCCTATCATTCACCACATTTCTCAAAAATAACCCCCAACTGGCCAATCCATACATTTTGGGACCCACAATAAGAGAATTAAAAGCATCCCAAACCTCCAAAAAAAAGGAGGGAAACTATTTACCAAAAAAACGTGTGGCCCAGATTCAAAATCAGCGTCCACGTGGCTAAAGTTGATTCACTTTTTATTGCCACCTATGTTCCACGTAACCTCAGGCTTTAGTTGCTTCCACCACACGTTTGGATAAGTCAATGTGCACCTTCCGGAACAAGCCAGAGTTTGGTGGGTCCAACCCCAAAAAATTTCCCATACTATAAAGCCACTTAAAAAGACTCACTGTGTCTCACATACTCATCCAGATTCCAAACTCAAACCAGTACTTTCTGTGCTTTTCTTTTTTGGGTTACATTTGAGTCCGAACAGTAACAATGGAGGTGATAGTTGAAGAAGGTTGTAGAACTCCGAGACATAGTGAGTGTCAAATACCAGCAGATTTGGCATGCCCACCAGCTCCGAAGAAGAAGAAGGTGGGTTATGTGACGAAGCAGCGGGACCCGCCCAAGAATGGTTATTTTCAGCCACCTGATCTTGAGGTTCTCTTTACCATTGCACCCAGGAGAGAAGCTTTTGCTTGGACTTGACTTGATTTTGAGTGAGTGTGTGTGTGACTCACTTAATTTTAAGTAGGATCTATAGAGTTTAGAGAGGTGTGCACAATTGCTCTTTTTTTTTTTTTGTAAATTATTATGTGACACCTTTTGTTTTTGGTTAAGTTAGAGAAATCCACGAATGGTCGAAGAAATATGTTAACAGTTGCAAATGTAAGTTTATTCGGTTGTTTCATTGCCATGATAAGATGGTACTAGTTGTAACTTGTAACTCAGGCTTTTAGCAGTAACCTTTTTATCTTGCAAAGTTATTCTTCATATGATGTTTGATTTTTTTTTGGAGAGGGTTTCATTCATTTATGGTATTTACCTTTGATAATAGTTCTTTATTATAAAAGTCAGAGATAACGATCAATTTCTAGTATATGTAGAAATTTAATCTCATCTCTTATTTAATTATTAAAAATTTTATTAGTTGAATTAACTGGAATCCACTCGAATGATATTTGATTAATGAACAATTTTTTTTTGGGTTAAATTACTAATCGAAGTTGCAAGAGGAGAGGACCATGGCTGGTGGATTTCTTTGTCTTTATCAAATTTGCTAGGTTGACTGTAAATTGGATTGTAGGTACTGTGTGAACGTGATTTTGTACATCATGGGCCAACACAAGCAGCCTGTTATTAATGAAAACAACATTCTGCGAAAAACTACCCTAGATTATAGGTTAATTAATTGTTGGGCTTAAAGAATAAGACTTGCTATAAGGTTCCCACATAAATAAGCCCAAACAAAACTTGGGCACGGCCTCAATAGTACCATTATTTGTTCTGGTGAGGACAATCATGAAATGGGCAGCCAAGACTAGCTTGCTTAAAAACGATCGATGGCAGCCCGGCCTCAATAGTACAATAGGCCCAATCGAACCATAATGACCGTACAATCTGAATAAAGTATTAAATTGGAGACCTCCTTTAGCAGCCAAGACAAGCTGGTTTCAAAATTAAAAAACCAAAGGGCAACTAAGCTATGAAAAAAGAGCTATATATGAGCAAAACTTAAGTACAGTACTTAAGTGCTGTTTCTTAGGTTCTGTTCTTTAAGTTTTCCTTTTAAAATTCTGCCATATGAGTTTTTCCTCATAGAATGGAAGTGTATTTTTTAGTTAAGTAGCCACATGGTTGAATCTTAAGAAAGAAATCTAAGGAGCAGTACTTAAAGTACTGTATCTAAATTTTGTCATATATATATAAAGCTAAAGGTAAGAGAAAATTTAATTAGATTCCGAATTAAGTTTCAACTATGAGCTAATTTTGTGCCATATGTTCACTTTTTTTTTTTTTTTTTTTGGGTGCTAAATAAGTTAATGGGTGCAAAATACTAAGAGTCTAACGAAGACTTCACAACGTCATTATTTTATTTAACTGATTTTTAAACCAAATTTTACCGCTATAAATGTGTTTCTCTTATATTTATGTTGGGTACTTCGGTCCATTTTGTCTCCTTTGATCCTATTCGATCCATTTTGGTCTTAGTTAGTCTACCTTGGTCCACTTTAGTCCTATTCGGTCCAGTCAGTCCACTTCAGTCCTATTTGGTTCATTCTGTCCACTTCAGTCCAATTTGGTCTTATTTGGTCCTACTCTATCCACTTTGGTTCTATTCGGTCCACTTTGGTCAATTATGGTCATATTCGGTCCACTCGATTCTATTTAGTCCACTTCGGTTCTATTTGGTCTATTTCGGTCCTACTCGGTCCACTTGGGTTCTATTCAGTTTATTCGGTCTACTGTGGTCTTATTCGGTCGGATTTGGTCTATTCTGTCCACTTCAGTCCTATTAGGTCCAATTCGGCCCATTCAGTTCTATTCAGTCCATACTGTCCATCTTGGTCTTATTCGGTCCATTAGGTCTACTTCAGTTCTATTCAGTCCAATTTGGTCTTATTCGGTCCACATTGGTCCTATACGGTCTATCTGGTCCACTTTGGTCTTATTCTGTCCACTTTGGTCAACTTTGGTCCAATTTGGTTTTATTCAGTCCACTTTGGTCCTATTCTGTCCAATTCGATCCAAAGCTGAGAAACAAGCTAATTGGATTTCAATTAAAGTCTAATTTTCTGCGACATGTCTCATCTAAGTTTTTTTTTTTTTTTTTAATTGTGTCAAGTGAGTTAATTTAGTGTAAAAAACGAGGTGTCCAATATAAATAAACTTTAAAAAACCTAATCATATACCTAACTCTATATATAAAATTATAAAAAGAGAAAGTTTGAATAATTTTACTTTTATGAACCATTTTTTGTGTAACTAAAAATAATTCAAATTTATAAGTCATTTATCTAATATTATGAATATGTACCGTCGATTACTAACTAGATATAAACATAGGGGAATGATCACCTCCAGTTTTAAAAACTTCAGTTTCCTCCAGTTTTAAAATAGATGAGTGACATGGGTATATAAAATGATCCGTTAGGAAAAACTTAACAATTTTTTGTATCTCTGTTGCCTCTCCCTCAACATCTCTGGAGCTAAACTGATCTACTATACATCACCACTGTTCAACCCAAGACTACTGCTGCCTTCACCACCTCCACAAGGCCTCTTCGCCGCTGCCTTGCCGCTATCAAAAGCCACAGCCGTCACATCATCAAGTCTGAGCCTCCCTTTAGATTTGTTAGTTTTTCTCAATCATTTCGTGAAACCAACGCCGTAGATCTCTTCTTTGGCCTCCGATATGCTAAACCCAAGAGTTCAAACTCCATCTTCACCTACACACGCAGTGGCCGTCAATCCATGCACCGTCACAGTTTCTTCCTTCGACTGGTGGTTCGTGAAACCAACTCCACGGTTCTCTTCGTCAACCTCTGATATGTAAAATTCAAGAAGCCGGCCTCCATCTTTGCTCTCACGCGCCTCCACGCGTGCACGCGTGGCCTGAAATTTGGCCGCCGATCTACGTGCCGTTAAAGGTTGCCGTCGACTGTTGCTCTGACTCCAATGAGCCCATGCTTTCTTCTTGCACTTTTTATCTCAAAAAAGGTTTGCTTTTGCATTTATTTTTTAAAACACAAATTGCTAATTTTCTAACTGTTGGATCATTTTATTTACACATGTCACTCACCTATTTTAAAACTGGAGGAAACTAAAGGTTTTAAAAATGGAGGTGATCCTCTCCCATAAACATATATATTATATATGTGTATGTTAATTCGATTGTTTTTATTTGTACTTGCACAACTTATAATTTATAAACTAATGCAATTTATGACCAAGCACTAGAGAACTGTTTCTCAAAAAGAGGGAAAGAAAATGAAATTAAGGCTGCATTTGGCTCTTTGTAAATTGAATTCCGAGTGTAAAATGAATGCAGGGGAAAATGAATTCCCGTAAGGAAAATGAAATCCAGGTGTTTGGTTCTACAATGGAAAATAATCTGGAAAACGATTTCCGGTGTTTGGTAACATTCTGAAAATGCTATTTTCCTACAAATTTTTCACATTTTCTCAGTCATTTTCTCAGCTTCCAAACAAATTTTATAACAGAAAATTTCAAAATATACACTTAACCAAAAATAAAATAAAAAAACATTTATTCACAACATATACATGATATACTCGGTGAGAGGAGAAAGAAAGAGTGAGAGATTGAGGGAAAGAGAGATAGATCGGGAAAGAGAGAGATCAGAGTGGATGGAGGACGGCGGCGGCCAAATCGGGTGGGTTTGGGGGTGGAGTGGATTGGCCTAGTGGTCGGTGGCAGCCAGATCAGCAACGTTGAGCAAGAGGGAGAAGAAGAGTTGAGGAAAAAGAGAGAAAAAAGAGGAAGCTTGGCCGACGCGATCTGGGCGGTGGGGCGGCGTGATCTGGGCTATGTGGGCGGCACGATCTGGGTTGGCCGAAGCTTGGCTGGTCGGCCACCTGTGCTCTCTCTCTCTCTCTCTCTCTCTCTCTCTCCTGGAAATCATTTGAAGGTAAAATGAGGGCTGCTTTGCTTTTACGACTAACATGGGTGTTTTTATTGTCAAACGTGTAATTGATTTTCCATTTGACCATATTTTTTGTTGGAGCCAAATACACACAAGGGTGTAAAAGTAATTCTTGAATTAGTTTTCAGCTGAAACAAACGCAGCTAACTGTTGGCGGGCAAACCATTTTTGCATGAAAACTTAAAGAAATTAAAATCTTTGGAAAGCAATAATACGACCAGGTCACTGATACACTGTATATGAATGAGTGGCAGTTTGAATATTTTTGAATTACAGCCACAAACACGGAAGCTGTTTCTTAGCTCGGTTCTTTTAATAGGTAGAATTATTGTACCATTGGGGTCGCAAAATTTTCACTGATTAAAGGGTACGTGATGTACTGAGTGTCCTGTCTAGTGGGTTTCTTTGGGTTTGGGAACTTCGACTATAGGCATTGGATACCCCTGTTCACTCTCATCTTTTTGGGTCCACTTTCACCCTATTATACTCTTGGCCATGTTTTATACCAACATTATTGTACTGCAAAAGTCTTGCATACTGCATACTTTGTGTAAAACTTTTAAAACAAAAGAGTTTTTGTAATACAGGGCTTTAATTGAAAAGTTTTGCCAAATTCTTGTATGAGTATTTTTTTTATACGTTTTTAATGGAGGTATTTCCACTATTTTTTTTGAGAAATTAAAACTATATCAACAATGGTATTTTTATTTTTAGCCATGATAAATTAAAATTATTGTTACCAGAATTTTGATATAATCAGCATCTTTTTGTCTCTCTATTTTATGAATGGTTAAAGATATATGCGTAAGATAAATTTACTAATTAACCTAGTTTATTCTATTCATATTTTATTCAAATACTATAATAAGTAGGTTCCAGTTAGCTCAACTGGTAAAATCTCTGATGGTTGTATAAGAGATTTGGGGTTCAATCTCCGCCTATACAAAAAACTTATTAGTGTCTTGGTCTGATGATAAAAAGCTATCATCAGGAGCGGACGCCATAAATTGAAACTCTCTCTCAAAAAAAAAAAAAAAAATACTATAACAATATTAGAATTATAGTCTCATTTTTATTAGTCTTGTAATACTTCAAGTGCTAATGAAACTATTCTAAAAAAGTTTTGAGTGTTTAACAAATTGTAATGAAATATTATTTTAGAGTTCTTGATTTGCATAGCATGGACAACAACTCCAAATTTCAGTTGTAGCCTTCAAGCCGCTCAATGTCTTCTGGATCCTAAGACGATAACACTAAATGGGCCTCTTTCTTATATTTAAATATTAATTAGAAAATGTTATTTGAATTTTGATAAAAAAAATTTCATTTATATCTATTTTTCTTATTTTTAGAGATGTAAGCTATTAATTAAGTTTTTGTTTTCAAGGTTCTCTAACATTTTCTTTTCAATTGATTTTATGGCCAATCCAATAAAAATTATGTGATTGAAAAATTTAATGAAATTATAATTCGAAAATTAATTTTTTTGTTAACATCTAGGTTATTATATAATACATAGAATTTTTGGACATGGATCATCTCGTAAAGAAAAAATGAAATTGAAGTTGAAATTTTATTTTAAATACATAATAGATAAGTATGAAATGTAGTGGAATTATGATTTCCGTTTTGTTTCATTGAAAGAGATAGAAAGCGATTTAAAGTGATTTTTCAGTTTCTACATGTGGAAGATTGATAATTACTACACTCTTGACCTCCTAGAAAATTGTAACGGTTAGTCACACACATTCAATGAAAATAAAAATTTCTTTGAGAAAAAAATTGTTTTTTATTTATTGATTAATATTTGGGACCTAATTAATATGTTCACATGTAAAGAGATATTTTTATTGGTTAAAATTCGGGGTCTTTTTTATTTATTTATTTTGGTGGCCTATATTTAACTTAGGGGCCTTGTTTTTCTTTTGCAGAAAATTAATTTTTATTTATTGGTTAACATTTAGAGCCTAATTAATATTTCATTTTCACTGATAAATAGATATTTCTATTAATTAAAATTTGGGGGTCTATTTTATTCGGATGTCTTAGGCGATCGCCACACTTGCTTTATACATTAAACTGGCCTTAAGGTTTGTTTGTATTGCGCGTCCGTGTTTCAGGGTTTTTTTTTAACCAACTTGTTTTGCACTGTTTATTAGTCATGAATAGTGTATTTAGGCCAATGAACAATACCAAATAGTAATAAATGGTAAAAAAATTATTTTTTTATTGTTTTCAGTTTTAAGTAAAATAAGTCGTATCCAAACGCACACTTAATCTTCTTTAGTAAAACTCCTACCGTGGATGTTTGATAGTTTCAACTAAAAGAATTTTCAAATTACTACATGAAAATCAGGCAATCCATTGTAAGCCAAAACAGTCAATAATTACATTGTACTAATCTTTTTTTTCTTTTTGGAGAAGAATTGTACTAATCTGTTTATCCTGATCTTTTTGTTTTTTATTTTGGGTTTTACCTCATTAATAATTCATCGTGTCAGGCTGTCAGCTTATCTATGGAAGAATTATTATCATGTATGTACCATTCCCAGCAAATCATTTTGCTTTAAGGGACCACGACGCAATCAGTAAAAACTAAAAAAAAAAACTTTGGTTTTATCTGCTTTATTGATATATAATTCATCTAGTCGTAAACTCAACTACGGAACTAACATTATCATGTACCTACCATTTCCAGGTCATTTGGTTTTACGGGACAGACTGAATAGACAAGTCACATTTAGCCAAATCATGGTGGAATTTTGAGAATATTTCTGCCACCCCAATCTATATATGCTTTGTAATATGCACCATCCTGATCGGTTGTGTTTGTGTAACCCGGCATTGGATATACTCTTTATTGTCTTTCTAATATGATAATAACTAATGTAAGTGTTAACAGATACAACGAGGGACAAAAGACCAAAAAAAAAGGAACTTATAATTGGATCCAATGCCAGCATAATCGATGTCCATAGTTTTTTTTTTTCTTTGTCGGAGATAATGCCTTTTAAAGGTTCCAAAACTTGGTGGTTGGTGGGTTGCATGGCTTTTATTTTGTGGACGAATTACAAAGCAGTTTTTTTTTTTTTTAATTATCTCTCTTGTAATCAGCAATTTGAAGCCAATGTCTTAGTTCCATGTCAGTTACAACATATAGGAGAATTTAACCGCGCAGCAAAAAAAAAAAAAAATGAAAAGAAACTGAGACACCAAACAAACACTAAATATATTACAATAATTATGGGAATATAACATTTTTTACAACTATTAGATATTTTTATTAGCTCAACTGGTAAGAAATTAGGAGTTCAATTCTCGCCTACATCAAAAATTAATCGGTGCCTTGGTCTGATAATAAAGAGTTATTATCAAGAATAAATACCATAAGTTGAAACTCAATAAAAATAATAATAAAAAGAATGAGTTTTGCAACAAATCATATCTGGCTGTTATTAAAAAAGCTGTCGCTAACGTAACATTACTCGTATGTTAATGGTTGAGTACGCAAAAGTCTGTCCATGCAACAAATAGTCTGAGATATCAGATCCCCCACCCCTCAATTTTCTATTCAAGAACGTATTTTAGTTTACGTGGGATCCCACTTTGTATTCAAATCCAACAATGATGAAAGAATGTGGCGCTTGGAGGACTTAATCATGGAATATAGTACTATGTTAGTTGATTCATAATTACAGTCAATTAGATTCTCTTCCATAGGTGGGTCATATTGCTATAACACTTGGCAACATGGCCACTTTTGGAGAGGTATATATCCAGACAATTACTTTAAAGACAATTTTTCTTCATAAATCAATTTGATCAATTACCTCTCCTCTCTAGGCTCACCTTCCTTTTAATCCATCCATTCACTAAGTTGATTATCAAACTTCTGTCTTGGAAGAGGTTAATATTGGTAACTTATGGCATCACTGATAAGAAAATACTCATACCTGCTTGCTGTGAAGGGTATATAACAAATAAAAATTTTGTTTGCTGAAGGGTGTAACAAATAAAGATTTTGTTTAAGCCAGTTAAACTACAAGTCTCTTAGTAAAATTTATATTTTTTATAAATGCTGATGCTAGTTAAAAAACAAGTGAATAGCTAGGTACACGGCGAGGTTTTGAAGTGCTACACTGTTCGCTAACCAATCCAGAGAAAATACAATCACATGGCTTTCAAACATACAAGCAATGACATTGCTGGGCATGACAAAATTTATAACAAGTGAGCAAAAACAGATCTAATCAGTAAGACACTCAAAAGTGCTCATTTGAACTAATTACTAATCAGAGTGACTCAATTAAATTCTAAATACTACAAAAGGATGGAGTGGAATTTCTTCAAAATCTGTATAAAGCAAAGCGCACAGATCCTCATTGAGCAGGCATCGTGCTTCATGCTGCAATGGATTGTATAATCAAGAGCAGCTAAAACAATTCAAGCATATTAGATCAATCAAAGTATGCATTACTAATGTATTATGCAACAAATCACACAAGTATCTTAGTGTTTGAAATTAGAAACAAGCTTTACTATGTACTAATCAAGTAATGTACCACACAAAGTAATGCAATTAGGATATAATTACCTAGATAGATGGCATTAAACAATATTAGAAAGTGAAACTAAAGAATCATTAATAGCTTTGGTAAATTAGGATTTAGGACATAATTCTCCACTGATATTTCAAAATGAGTGAAGTAAAAACTGATAATTACAAATTTTATTGAATGTGAACCACCATTAGACAACTAGCCATATATTTCAATTCTGACTATCTTCCTCTCTCCTCTCCTCCATCTCATTCCCTTCTATGATTACAAACATACCCGAATTAAATTTGATTTATTTATGAATTTTGCTCACTTCATTAAACTACAAGAATATGAGATGGCATATGTACTTTCATGGGAAGCAATAACAGTGCCAATTAATATGAAGCACTTGAATGCATCCGCACACACATATGTTATAAATGTAACTGTTCAGCTTTCCGCACATTCAAACATTCCTATGAATATAAATAAACAAAATAATAGCATGAAAAGAGAAAGATCAGAGCTAAAGAAGCGAGATAGAGCAAGAGGGAATGATGTAGGATCATGTAATTCAAAGTGTGAATTTGGATGGACTTACTTTTATAGACAGACTTATTTTATTCGGTTCATTAGGTAAACATGCATACAGCTGAATCTTGAAAAAGTTTTCCTTTAAAAAGTCTAAAATTTTCCATAAAAATTAGAAAGGGTTAAACTTGTTGTGAATAAATTATTTTACATATGTTTGCACACACTCCTAAAGCAACTAGACTTCCAAGTTAGAAATCATGATTTAAAAGTTATAGGGGTGTTTGGGAGAGGAGTTTGAATAATATTGTTTGAGTGTTTTTGATATACGCGTGGATGAAAAAGTATATAAAAATGTATGTAAATGTATTTAAAATGCTGAAAAATTTGCTCAAAACAAGCTACCAAACGAGCTCATAATTTCAGTTAAAATTTCAGTTACATAAAATTATGTAAATAGTTTGCGTAATAAATACTTTTCAATTCGTAATATAATAATAGTAGAGCTACTCGAACTCAGAGTTAATTATCAACTTATCATAGTACACAAGTAGTACAAACTCTTGATTGCTCCTTGTGTCCGTAATTAATTGCTGAAAAATTAGACCTCATATGATCACCATTATTCCCATCACTGACTGACCTGTGTTCTCTAGTACAGAATTCAGCTTCTTTTTCCTGTCAATACTTTTGTTCTGGTTATACAAATTAAATATACCGAAATCAAACTCCATAGAACTTATAATTTATAAATGGCATCTTATAGCCAGCCTAGTGTAGTCAATATCAAAGTGTATAAAGAGACACAGAGAGTACAGGTAAGGAAATGGGAAAAGGTCATAAAAAAGGAGTGGCTTCAAATTGTAACAGCCTTCCACAGCCAAACAAAAACTCACTCTGGAGTGTTCAATAACCCATTTAATAAAATTTGTAACGACTCTAGCATCATTGTTACAAATAATACAACAAAGAAAGCTTTGCCAACCCTAAAAAGGCCATGATTGATGAAGACTAAGCACTCTCCTTCATGAATGTACACAAGATTGAAGATTTGAAAAAGATAACTTTAACATCGTTAACAAAAAATCCAAAGTGTAAGCAAATCTTTAGTTTCATCCTCGGAAACAAAATCTTAAGAGTTTCAAAGAGAGTTGAAGAAGATGTGAGCATTAAACAAGCACAACAAATCAAAAATGTTCCCCATGAAATGGGCAGCTTACACATTCAGATGCCAGAGGACAACCAAAGGAACTCCATGATTTTTATGTACGAAACCAACAAAATGATTGTACGTTCTACTTGTTGTGTATTCCAAAGGCATCAGAGAGAGAAGTAGTAAAAAGCTGGTCAATTATCTTAAGCTTGCGTAGATTGATAGTATATTAGATCAAAATAAACATCAAGACCCTGAAAGAAAAAGAAAAAGCGGTTCAAAAACATCCAAATATCTATTAACAAAAGGCACCATGATTTCTCTGTGTGACAATGTTCCACCAAAGTACAGACATACCTGCTGAGACCCAGGTGTTTTGCAGTACGGATAACCTTTTGAGAAAGGTTCAGAGAAACCCCCAAATCCCTCATCACTGAAAAGAAAATCTTCAAACAATACAGATCACAGTATATTGCCATATGGATCATGTACAACCATTCTTAACACAACACGTTACAAGTTGAGGTTAGCCTAAGCCAACACAAATGACAAAACCCTAGCCTCATTCAAAGTTAACCTTACCAGCATGTGATGGACTAAAATATTTAGCCAATAGCAACAAAAGCTGCAGTTGCAACTATCAAAATTAGTGGTTTTAAATCCGAGAATGAAAACTTCTATAAAACATAAAATAGGGTTCTTTTTTTAAAACAAAAAGAGATGGTTTACTTTACCAGCAAAAAGTTTAGCCAATAACAACAGAAGCTGCTGTTTAAACTACCAAAATTAGTGGTTTTTAATCCATGAATAAAAAATTCTATGAAATATAAAATAGGGTACTTCTTTAAAACAAAATTCGATGGTTTACCTTCACCAGTACTGTTGGTACCTTAATTATGAGACCGGTCTTCAGTAGTAACCTGTTAGTAAAAGTATTAGCCATTTATTGCCGCTGCAGCATCATCAAGATTCCCATTTCAAAGGCTATTTGGAGTGGACTGTGGAGAAAGCTAGGTGACCACACCCCACAAAGCCCTCAAAAAGTTTGTGAATCTTGATGATGCTCCATCCGCAAACAGTGACTGTTTGTCTTTAAGATCTACTTTGTCATTCTCAGTCCATGCAAGAGATAGAATGGAATGGAAAGGAAAGGAACCCTAACCTTAACCCTAACCCTAAATCTGATCCCATGAATGAAAAGCAAAGAAACATAAAAAATAATGCATCAAAAAAGTTCATACCCATGTTTAGGTCTAAGCTTTTAATGAAAGACCCACTTGGTATTTTGAAAAATAAAAACTCTTGTACGCATACAAGAAGAAAAGTTTAAAAGGCTAGGTAAAGAAAAAAAGCTCACAAGAAAGGGAGAGAGAGGCATGAGATGGAGAACTGAGGGATGAAGAGAGGTGGTAGGGCATAAATATATAGAGTTTCTGTGAAGGAAAAGAAGGTAGGAGTATTGAATAAGAGAGAGGACTGTTTGGTGTCTCACAGATTTGTCAGAGAGAGTGAAAGTGAAAGAGAAAGAGAGAGAGAAATGGCTGTGTCCACTGCTCACAACAGTTATCCATCGCAATCCTAGCCACCAAATTTACCAAAAACTTTAATCCTCTCTGACTCAGTCCCTCCTCCACAGATGTCAATAGAATAAATACTAGGCATATATATCCAATCTCTCTATGAGAAAATATGGGTAAAACGAAATTTGAAAACTTACCCAGTAAATGTAATGGTCTAGAAATAGTGTCTCTAATATCTTTGCTTGTGTTTGCGTCCTCCACAAGCATTTTCAAGTGGGGGCGGTGGAAATTGACAGGGCCTTGTGACCCTGACCCTGACCCTGACTCAGCCACATATGAAGGGGGTGTCCCCCCACTCTCTCTCCCATTTAGGGTTTCAACTCCCTTGTGTTTTTTGATGCCCTCGTTTGCCACTTTTGGATGCTTTCTAAGTTTTAATTTTAAGACTACCCTTTGCTAGTTTATGTCCTCTTGTGGTTTATTTTAAAGTTTTGATCTTTATTCCTTTTTTTTTTCTTTATGAGAAGTTTTTTTGATCTTTATTCCTAATCATTCTTTAGTCTTATTAACTTATATAGTACATATAGCTGTCTTTAATTCTTATATTAAATTGACACAACCTACCCCACTGCATTTGAATTCTCCTTTTTCTATAATAATCTACCTTTAGATCGATCTAGACTAATCTCTATTGGGATAGGTATGTTCCTGTAAACGACAATGTTATGAAATGTACTTAAAGTTTTGTTGATTTTATATAACACGTGTAATTCATCCCCAGTGAGTCCATGGCAATGACTTTCCTCCCTTCCATCTTCTTTAATGTCATTAATTTCTTAATTTTCTGGTGATATATATACCTGCGAGTAAGCTGTTGAGACAACCAATTGATGCTCATTTGTAATACGGTGATTTGAAGCCCAGTATTACTGCAACATGACAGTTTTTAATCTTTTATAAAGTTTATGACTATTTGAAACTCAAGCAAGTCCCCTAATAAAATTTTAATTTATGATATTTGCTCTATAATAATTGATTTTTATCATCAAGTCAAAATATTGATTAGTTTTTTATGTAGTCGAGGTTCAAAGTCTAAATCTTTTATTTAACAAACAAATATTTCATTAGTTGCTAAATGGAACCCAAAAGTTTATGTCTTTAATTAAGAGAGTTTATTTACACATATCTCAAACAGTCCAATTATGTTTAATTGGCAGTCACTGATTTTAATTTCTTTATACCTTATTAGTCTTCATTATAAATGAAATTTTGTTATTCTCGATTTAAGTGATAGTCCAGTAATAATAATATCCTTTTTGGTTGAAATTATCTCTAAAAAAAAGTTATAATCTAGTGATAATAGTGTTTCATGTCTTTAGTTTAAGGGAAATGTTAACCAGTGCCATACGGCATTGGTTAAAAATCTAATTAAAGAAAGTTTTTATGGAAAAAGAAAAAAAAGCAATTAATGTTTTGACAGCTTTTTTCATTTCTCATAAAAGTGATGTCAAAACTTTCCTAAAATGAATTTTTAACTAATGCCGTACGGCACTCGTTAAAACCTATTTCTCCCTCCCTTACTATTTTCTCACTCCATCCCACTTTTTTTGTTCGGTTTGAAAAGTCAAATTTTTTAAAGGAACATTATTTATTGTCTTGTCTATCTTTTAAAAATGTATAAGTTTCTAAAACTACCCTTAAAAAAATTTATCAAAAAATTGAATTAGTAAATTAATAGGAGTATAATAGGAACATTAGTAAATTAATGACTTTTATTTTTAGAAACATAAAAATATTTTGGAACATTTCAAAATGGAATAGAGAATAAAAAAAGTAGGACGGATGGAGTACTTATCTAAAAAAACTCACCTTTATGAATACATGTTGGGGGCATCACCGACTAATATACGTGCTTGACAACTTATTATACACACACACAATTTTTATGTAAATTTAGTGTGTATAATAACGTGTGAACTAGTTTTTACCCTTTGACACAATATTGTGTCCGGACAATTTCTTTTCTTAACTAACAAATGCCATTAATTCTCTCTGTCGTTGAAGGCCATGGGCACTTTATGCGCTTGCAAATGGTGATTATGTTTTCATTTTTATAAGAACCTCCTTGTTTACAATCTACCAATTGTTTAAAGAATATTTGGGGGCCTTATTAATCAAAACGACTTTTATATGCCATTTTAGAGGGGTAAAAAAAACTCTATCATTCAGACTTTAAAAGCATAATATAGAGTAAAAAAATAATGTGCGATGTAACACGCTGCCACAGATAAGAATAACTCATTACAACATCTTTTTTTTTTTTTTTTTTTTTTAAATGTACGCATTAGTTTCCAAGAGAGGGCCATCTATTTTTTCTAACTAAATTCAAGGAGAGGTACTAGGCTTTTTTTTTTTTTTTTTTTTTTTTTTCTCAATATTGAAGTTTATTAGAAAACTCAAGCTATCTCTCAAAAAATAAAAAATAAAAAATAAAAACTCAAGCTGAATTCTTTATCAAAGTGCCTGCGTAGTGTCACAAAGTGATATCTAAAAGTTGAAGAGATATGTCATGGCTAGATAATTTTCACCATACACTAAAATGCACCTGTCACATTGATCCCCGTACCTTCTTCTAGACTTTGATAAATTACGTAAATCCCCTATATAGAAAGAGAAATGAGAAAAATGTGACTGCATAGACGCAACTTATAGTAGTGTATGATGTGTATCTAGATGAAAAAAATGATGTTACTCAATCAGAACAGACCATGCTAACGGTGAGAGAAAATGTTGTGATATTGGCTTTATAATTCTATATGAAAATTGGCCATATCGCAATACCCAAGAGCCAAATACATGCACATGCTGACACATATAAACAATGGTAGTAGTACTAGAGGTAGAAGCCAAGAATCAGAAAAATACTTGTTCCCTTCAAATTCATTGAGAAGGCAAAGTAAATTTAGTGGAGTCAAGGGGTTGTCCAATGACTTTTTTTAATTTCAAAATGTGACCCAAGGTTAACAGTGCTAGTTTAGAAGGTTCTTCAATGGCCATTTTAGTTTCTTCACAGTTAAATCAGAAAAAACTTAAAGACAAACCCCGAAGAGAGAGAGAGAGAGATATAGAGGAGAAGCTTGATGTGACATTGATGTGGCTGCAATTGTACGGACAAGAGAGAGGAACAACGGGACAAGCGTTGAACACGGAGAAGTGGAGCTATATGATATAATACATATTTCCCATTGGCCACAGTTCCCCACACAGAGACACATCCTCCTCGTACAATCTACTTCTCATATTCTCAGATCTTTTTACTTGATCACCATGTAATCTAATGGTGTGGTGTGGCACGTAAAAATAGACACTTTTTAGCTACTAAACAATCTCTAATGGTTTCTTTGATTAGCCTTAACCAACCATGATCTCCTTTTTCTTTTCTTGTTCAATTGCTATAAGGTTGCAATTTTGAATTTGAGTTAAATTAAGGTTATGATCTAATTATGATATGGCAGTTTGTTAAGAGAAAACTTATCCCTTGAAAATTTGTTGATATAATTTTGATATGCAATATGCTATTTTTTTTTTAATTTTTATCAAGGACTAGGCCCAGGTTTGAGCCAATCAATTGAAACATCAAAAAGAAACTGGGGAATAGCCATATAGGTCTTGGGACACCATTTAAAAGTTTTTGTTTTTGTTTTTTTTTTTTTGAGAAACAAACACACACCAAAACAAAAAACAAAGAAGGAAACTCTGGTTCCTGACGCCTGAGGCTCTTTTAACTGTGTCTTTGTGTTGGTTTAATTGGTTCATTGGATGGGGCTTGAGACTTGAGAGCAACACTTTATTGGGAGGATGAGAGAGAGAACAAGATGGTATCTGGTTCCTATCCCAATTCTCAAGAGAGCGAATTTAAGATCAAGTCCCACCTCAGGGTTGGCCGGCAATGCCATACAGCTTATTGGCTTTTCCAGTGAGGCAAAAATGGTGATAATTACATGACATACCAACTAACAATCCAAGATATCCCTTAGCAAGAATGTGAAAGAGGCTAACCTATTTGTTGACATAATTACAGTTACTTCCAAACCAATACAATAAATACTAGCTAGCAGAGAACTAGACCAAGAAAGAAACTACTATACATAATCAGAATAAGACATACATCACTGAGACAAAAATATATGGCTCTTCCCTTATAGGCTTATAGCGCCAAATTTGATCACACTCTCCTCACAAATAGACCTTTTGTTTTATAATATATTATCAGAGACAGACTTGAGAGATAGAGAACCATGTAATCTAAACCTGTTAATTGGCTCTTTCAACTTGGCACACCAATGCTTGTCATGAAGACTAATAATGCTAGAGATGGATTTGATCTCTTTCAAATTAAATATGACATGAAGAGTAATACTTGAGATACATAAAAATTTCATAAATTTATTCATAACTTGTTCATATGACAAATTATTATTGATGTAACATCACTTTCACACCTACAGCCTATCAACTCAACTATTATGAAAAAAAAAGCATGAAGGCTATTGTGTAAGTAGACTTATTAATGTATATGAATTATATCTAAATATATTTATGAGCATTCATCAAATGACATCATTATATCCATTAAAGTGTTTGTAGGGACTCATATATACTAGATAAAATGGTGGGCTTGGGCTTTAGGATAAAGACTTTTGAATTGTCGAGCCGGAGATCTATTCAACCCTAACAAAATAGACCATAATGTGTGCAGAGGACACTATAGTCGGTCCTTGATCGGGCAAGGCGACTTGTCCCCATTACCTCCAACCGCCCTTTGTAATCTCCTTGACCGATCAATCCCATAATTGGTGTTAGAAATACTGAATAAGTGTATTGTATTTCTCACCAAAAGAATATACATGAGTGCCTTTATATAGGAGGCATATGAGTACAGTACAAGTATACAAGAATGTGTGCTATACAAGTAATCTAGTTGGGCCTAAAGCCCACAACACTATACACGTTAACAGCCCCCCTCAAACTCAAGGTGGATGTGAGACCAACTTGAGGTTGTCAACCAAAGTACGAAGACATCCCTTAGGATGTGACTTGGTGAAGATATCTGCAAGTTGATCTTTAGAGGAGACTGAGATCAGCTTAAGAGCATCATAGACAAGATGATAACGGATAAAATGACAATCGATCTCGATGTGTTTAGTCTGTTCATGGAAGACATCATTGTGAGCAATATGAATGGCACTCTGGTTGTCACAATAAAGAGGAGTGGCAGAGGATGTGGACACACCTAAGTCTTTGAGAAGCCATCGTAGCCAAAGGAGCTCAGATGTGGTATCAGCAAGGGCACGATATTCAGCTTCAGTACTGGAGCGGGCCACATGAGTTTGTTTCTTGCTTCACTAAGAAATCAAAGAAGAACCAAGAAGAAAACAATAACCAGTGGTGGACCTGCGATCAGTGGGATCTCCTGCCCAATCAACATCAGAAAATGCACGGAGAACAAGAGGAGACTGAGCAGAGTAGAAAAGGCCATGGAAGAGAGTGCCCTTTAGGTATCGAAAAATGCGCAGAACAGCAGCATAGTGAGTCGATCGTGGAGCAGACAGATACTGGTTCACCTGATGAACAGCATAGGAAATGTCTGGACAAGTGACAGTGAGATAAACTAAGCTGCCAACCAAGCGTCTGTAAAGAGAGGGATTAGACAATGGTTTCCCTCCTGTGGGAGTCAGATGTGCATTAAGCTCAACTGGAGTGTCAACAGTCTTGCTATCAGTGAGTCCAGCTCGAGACAAGAGTTCAGAGGCATACTTAGCTTGAGTAATATAAAGTCCATCTGTAGAATGAGTGATTTCAAGACCCAAGAAGTAGCTGAGATGTCCAAGATCTTTCATCTCAAACTGCTGATTGAGAAAATTCTTGAGTTCTTGAATGCCACTAAGGTCATCACCAGTTATGATCATATCATCCACATACAGGAGAAGTAAAATAGTGCCTTTGTCAGTGCGACGAAGAAATAAGGCAGAATCATAATGACTGGCCATGTAACCCAAGCGAGAGATGGTGGAGCTAAATTTGGCAAACCAAGCTCGTGGAGCTTGTTTAAGGCCATAAAGTGCACGTCGAAGGTGACAAACCTTGTTTGATTCAATAGAAAGACCAGGAGGAGATTGCATATAAACTTCTTCACTTAAATTCCCATTAAGGAATGCATTTTTTACATCCATTTGAAAAAGGTCTCATTTACTTGCAGCAGCAACAGCTAAGAGGGCACGAACAGATGAGATGCAAGCAACCGGAGCAAAAGTCTCTTCATAATCAATCCCATACTCCTGTGTAAAACCTTTTGCAACAAGACGAACTTTGTAGCGCTCAATGGACCCATCAAAGCGAGTCTTAATCTTGTAAATCCACTTACAACCAACCACAGATTTCCCAGGGGGGAGAGTCACCAAGTCCCAAGTACGGTTTTTAGATAATGCATCAAGTTCATCTTTCATTGCAATTTGCCATAAAGGGTCAAAGGAAGCCTCACGATAGGTGTGAGGCTCATGCAGTGTAGCAAGGGCAGTGTAACAATGATAGTCAAGTAAATGTGCAGGAATGGATCTTACCCGAGTTGAGTGACGAGGTGGAATGTCTTGTGCATGATCTTCAGGCAGAGCAGGAGCAGGGGACCCAAGCTCAGGGTTGGGTAGCTCGTTTTCGACCTGTTCATCTTCCACCTGTTCATTAAAGGGTGAACTAGGAAAGGGATCAAGGATATCTGGTGGTTGGACAGAGAAGTCTACAGGAGAATCAGAAGCAACTACAGGAAGATCAGGAGCACCTACGAAAGGAATATGTGCCTCATTTGGAAAAAGATCTAAGACAGAGGAGGAAGATAGGGAGGCACGGAAGTAAGAGAGCTCGACAAAGGAGCGATGTTCCCAAAAGACAACATTGCGGGAGACACGAAGACGATGAGAGACAGGATCATAACACCGATACCCCTTTTGAGTTTCACCATAGCCAAGAAAACAACAAAGCCTTGACCAAGGCTCAAGTTTGTTATGCTCATGTGGCTGAAGAAGAACGAAACAAGCAGAATCGAAGGAGCGAAGGTGGTGATAGTCTGGAGGTGACCCAAAAAGGCGCTTATATGGAGTTTGATTGTGGATAACAAGACTTGGAAGGCGATTAATAGCATGAACAGCATGAAGAGCAGCTTTGCCCCAAAAAGGAGCAGGAACTTTGGCAAAGAGAAGGAGAGCACGAACAGTGTCAAGAATATGACGAAGTTTTCGTTCGGCTCTACCATTTTGCTGAGAGGTACCTGGACAAGTTAGTTGATGAACAGTGCCATAGGAATGCAAAATAGCTTGGAAAGCATACTGAGTGTACTCAAGAGTATTATCAGATCGAAAAATTTTGATACGTTTGGAAAATTGAGTTTCAACCATTTTTGCAAAATTAGAATATACTTGCAATAATTCAGAACGATGTTTCATATGAAAAATCTAGCTATAGCGGGAATAATCATCAACAAAGACAACAAAGTATCGAGATCCACCAATACTAGAGACAGGGGAAGGCCCCCAAACATCAAAATGAATAAGGTCAAAGATATCAGTGGATATTGATTCACTAGAATTGAAAGGCAAAGATGGTTGTTTTCCTAACTGACATGAGACACAATCAAAATTTTCTATAGACACTGAACTTAACAAACCTCTAGAAGCCAATTGTTGTACCCGAGAGGAAGATGCGTGACTAAGTCGAGCATGCCAAAGTGCAAGGAATAGAAGAAACTGCAGCAGCTGCAGCAACAGAAACAGGAGCAACAAGTGGGAGACGAAGGTTGTCCACGGGAAACATACTCCCAACTCTGGGACTGGGACTGGTCCCAAGCTCCTGTCCCGTCCTAGGATCCTGCACAATACATCCAGAATAATCAAAGATAATGCGATAACCTAACTCAGCTAATTGTCCCACAGAGAATAAATTATAAGAAAGGTCAGGAACATTAAAGACCCCAAGAACCGAGAGGTTGGAGGTCAAAACGGAACCTATATTATGACCAGACATTGTGGAACCATTTGCTGTGCGAATATTAAGAGGGTGTGATGCAGGTTTAAGATCAGAGAATAAGGACGAGTGAGGTGTCATGTGATTACAACAAGCAGAATCCATAAGCCAAGAAGTAGGAGACATACCAGATAAAACTGAGAGAGAAGAGGAATAAGATGCATTACCAACCATACGAATGACATTAGCGATGATGTTTATAAGGTCATCTCTGGAAATGGTAAAAGTGGATCCAGAAGATTGAGACTGTGCAGAGACGGGAGCCATTGGTTGGCCACTCTCAGTGTTAGCAACAGTAGCAGCAGAAACAGAAACAACTGATTTGTTGCGATGATAACAAGTTTCAAAACTATGGCCAAAATGTTTGCAAAAATTGCAAAAACGTTTGATGGATTGTCAGCGACGATTATTGCAATAAGAAGAAGACCTGCCCTTATTCTTCATTTAGAAGAAAAATATGCAAAAATTGACTGCAAAAATGAAATCTACGCGAAAAACTGGGTAAGGAGCACCTAGACTGCAAAAAGTCAACTCTGACCAAAAGTCAACGGTCAACCTAGTCAAAGTCAACGGATGACGTCAGCAGGCTGACTGGCGATGACGTAAGCAGGTGACGTCAGCTAGGGCTGACGCGGCAGTTATGACGTCAGCAGGTAAACCCAGCGGCACGTGGGGCGCGTGAGATGCGTGGATCAACTTCGCCGAAGCTTAGGGCGGCGCGTGGACTATCCGATGAAGCCGATTCTTTGCCGAAGATGCAGATCGGAGAAAGAGCATTCTGATGGTGTCGGCGGCAACAAGATCGGAGCTACCCTGGTGACGCGTAAAGTGCGTGGAATTATTTGCCGAAACTTTGACCGGCGCGTGGAAGGTCAAATGTGGATGTTTCTGGCGGCTATGTGTAGATTGATTGAAAATCTACACGGTGATATATCTTATGTCGTAATCGGAGGCCAGAGGTGACAGATCCGATGATGGCAGTGGTTTTAGCGGCGGAGGAGGAGCTTCTGGCGGTGGAGATTCAACCCTGAGGACCTCTGACAGCGGCAGAGCAGTCGGGAGAGGGCAGTGAAAGGGTTTACTGACCACAGAAGTTGAGGCAGCGGAAAATACCGACAAAACAGGACTGCAAGACACAAGAAAATTAGAGCAGTGGCTCTGATACCATGTTAGAAATACTGAATAAGTGTATTGTATTTCTCACCAAAAGAATATACATGAGTGCTTTTATATAGGAGGCATATGAGTGCAGTACAAGTATACAAGAATGTGTGTTATACAAGTAATCTAGTTGGGCCTAAAGCCCACAACACTATACACGTTAACAATTGGCAATGACATGTTCAACTTCACCAACAAATTGGGATTGATATCGAGAAAAATATCATGACTGAACCATAAAAATTTTCTTAAAAAGAGAACCATTAGGACCTGGGTAGTTGGCAGTCCTATCTTACATTAGTATTTATTGTGTCTTGCCCACCTTTAATTGCATTTTTAATTAGATTGAACTTGTCCCTTGGTTACAACTCGAGACATGCCATCTTGGATCGAGGACGTCCTATCAGGATTTTTAGAGGGCTTGGAATGAATACCCTAGGTCAGCTGATAGGATGTACTCAATTCGGGATGACACGTCTCGGTACAAAAGCAAAAGCAAAGTTCCTTAGGCCAGCCCAAACAGGTTGACCCATGTTGCAAAGTTGGTCTCTAGTCTCTTTTCACAAAAGAACCATTGGCTTATCAAAGGGAATCATGTTCGATCAACCCTAGTTTTTTCCTCCTCTGATTTCATTTGTTAGCTCATATTCACCCCACTCATTGTCCCCTAAATAATCATCAACTATTTAGTTCTAAAATTTTTGAAGTGTTATATATAGTTTTATATAGAACTTTGCTTAAAGTTTTATCTACATTGCTTCTCTTAGTATTTGAGATCCTATTTCTCTAACTTAACCATTAAACTTCCTTAAGTAAGTCCAACCAGGTCGACCCAAGTTACAAAGTAGGTCTCTTGTCTCCTTTTCACAAAAGAACCATTAGCTTATCAAGAGAATCCCGTTCAATCAACCGCAATCTTGTCCTTCGGTGGTTCATCTTATTCACCCACTCACATTGTCCCCTCATCAACTATTTAGTTACCCCAAAATAATACTAAGCTCTTTAAAGTGCTATATATATATATATATATATATATTATTTATATAGATTTCTTCCTGAAGTTTCCCATCTACATTGTTAATTTTGAAAACTAAATACATGACGATTATTATGATTCAATAAAGTAGTCAATGAGATGAAGCTTCTTGTAAATAGCATTATTGTATTTTCTTAGCGCAAAATACATCATTAAGCAGGAATTTAAGCTTTTTTTGTTCATTTATTGTTTTGGTCTCATTTGGCTGAAACCCTAATAGCAAATCAGCTCTAATCAGTAGATGTATGGGCACAATATTGATTGTACTCCCATTTCTCTTGTCCCTGGTTCTTCTGTCAAATCGCACTTCTTTATGCTTTTGAAACTTGTGATAAAAAACAAAACTTATAGGGGGAGATTGGTGACATGGGTAGTCCTCTTCACAATCATATATGATCACATGTTTACAGCCCAGTGTAAAACAAAAGGGTCGATTATAAGCGACCCTCAGGTCTCTCAGCTTTGCTCATACAATCGTCATACTCATAGAGTGAGAGAGTAGAAGACAAGTTGCTGTGCTTCCGCATTGATTTACTGAGAGATCTTCTTTTCATACCAGGTGGGGGCTACGTGATTTTCTCGTGCCCTACAACCTGTCTTCTTTATTTTTCATATCCAATATAAATATCTACTCTCCTATGTACTTATACTACACTTTTTATACGCACTCCAAGAAGGTTTTTTTTTTTTTTAGTCAAGTTTTATAATAATGGTGAATTTGTTTTAAACATGAAGTTATAAGTTGAAAATGACATTGATATAAATTTTTAGCAGTTATAGGGCATGTGACCAAGGCTATCAAATAGGTGACACTTGTGGAAATTAAATAACATTCTTTGGATTTTGATTAGGTTAAGTTTAATACGGAAGGCTTATTCGTGATCACATTGGTAAAATTTCTAAGGTGGCAACTGAACTGTGGGAACTTAATTAAGATATCATATACCTTGCACATTCTATGGGTTTCATTCGTTTGGTGGTTGAAGTACTAGATGCTCTAATGGTGATCTCCATTTTTAACAGTTTGTTGGGAAATTTAGACCTCAGTTAATAGAATTAACAAGTTTTAAATCCAAATTGTTAATTAGATCTATTATAAATAATCTTTGTTCAAACAAACATATATAAATATTATGTCAAAATTATGCACAGAGAAATAGTAAATAAAACAAGATATGATAACCTAGGAAAACAAATGAAACAAACTAGTTTCACAATAAAAAAAACTTAGAGGAAACCTTCCCAAGAAGCAATCCACTATAGTAAAGAGAAGTTTCAAATCTAGTACAAAACCTTTGTTTTTAGACTTTATAAACTCAGTAGATGAACTTACAGCAAAAACCTTCTACCACTTCAAAACCTCTGAATTCTCCAATATATGAACACTCTATCCACAATCACAATTGGAACCTCCAATTGACTTGGAAGAACCTCTTGAAGGTTTTCTCCAGAGTAACAGGTCTGTGGTGGTTGCTATGACTTCAACTTCTTCACCAATGGAATCTTCAAATCTTCTTTGAAACTCTTTGGTTTGGTGAAATAGAGAAAACTTGGTTACAAAACCCCAGCCGCATAAACAGAGTGTTTCTCTCTCTGAAAAGCCTTCTAATAGATAACTTATAATGTCCTTTAAATACCAGTTCAAACTAATCCGCGAAGCTCGATGTATCAATGAGGTATCAAGCTTGTGTCAAGGAGGTAGTAGGTTTTGAGCTTCTATTGAGAGATATCGAGGTAGTATCGAGACTGCTATCGAGATACATGCTGAAAATGCACTTTTCTTGAGCTTTTCTTAAGTAAACTTTGCGTTTTTAACTTGGTTTTCAATTACAACTTTAAGACACATTAAAACTCAATAAAAGACAAATAATTTAGCATGGTTTGACATTACCAAAAACACATGAGCCTAACATAGTTTATGAAATTTAACCCTTATTTAATTTCATTCATTAATAATTGCAAGTGTCTCTTTCACTGTTTCCTCTGAAGAAATTAAGATCCCCCATATGTTAAGGAGGCTAACCAAAATGCTAATGCTTTGGCTCAATTGGCTCATAGCCAAGCTAAAATTGTCTCCTTCATTTTTATTTTTATTTTATGATATATCATATATCTATAGTGGTGCAACCACTGGACTTATACCTATTTACGTTACTGTGTACTAGTTTATTTATTACAATCCATTCCTAAAAGGAAAAAAAAGGGGGGGGGGGTTAAAGTGAGATGTAAAAAGTACAGAAGAAGAAAGAAAGTATAAGAAAAAGATATTAACCAACAAAGGAATTCTATTAGAAATCATGTGCAAAATTTGTAGGATATTTCATTTATTTATTTTTATTACTATTTTTGTCTTAGTTGCATATTTTATTGTTAATTATTCATACAGTTCTTTTGAACATTAAAAAGAAAACATCAAAAGAGAGAATTCCTGTATATCTTTTCTAATAGCATAGATACCATTTTCACTATTGAGCTGCAGCCAATCCCCGGACACTTTGATACTCCAATCAAATATGATATACACAGTTAGTTGCATTATTATCAAATAACACTTTACACTTCCATCGTGGAAGACAAATTTATGGGACACCTGTGAGAACTGAGAAGGACCCCTTCAATGATATCTTGTATTTGCTGATTTGTCAGAGCTAGCAAGCACGGACTCAACAAGTTCCAAAACCACTTCACCTTAGAAGGTAAATGTAAACTAGCAGTCAGACCAAGGTAAAATCAGATCTGCTTGCTAATACTACAACAAACTTTAAAAAGAAAGTAAGTACCAAAATTGTCTTAGACGACTCTAGTAAGATCTTAATATAACTTGACCTTTTGACTAATGAATATCTATGTCACTCTTCTTTTTCTCTGGCTCTTTGTTGAATCAAGTAGCCCTAATTTACTTCATTAAAAAAAGAAGAAGAAGAAGAAGAAGAAGAAGAAGTAGCCCTAATCTAGGTGACAGTCTAGCTAAGTGCTCAAAGGATTTGTCAAACAAAAACAATCCCAGAAATTTCGCTGGAAAATACTGCATAGACAATTGCATACTAAACAACAACAGAAGCTATATATACAGTGAACTGAATCAGTAGCTTACTCCAAATGGAAATTCCATTGCCCTCACCCTACTCATCGGATAGCCCTCTTTCTGCTCCCCCTTTTCTTCTCTATACACGCCATCTCATTCCCACTGGTTTTCGAGTTTTGACCCTTTAGCAATAATATCAACATCAAATTTCTTACAATCTTTCTCATAAATTGCATGCGTGATTGAAACGTTCAATGATGTTAACACTTTATTTGGAAGTTGTTAAAATTAATGCAAATTTACAACAACAAAAAATTCAAAACTAACCTAACAATGAATATAATTGGGGTCATTATAAGAACTAATAAATAAATAGGTCGGGTTAATGTATACCCTAAGGGATTAATCACCCATTTTAGGAATCTTTTTATGAGAAATTGAAAGAACTGTCAAAAAAATTAATCACTTTTTCATTTTTCCATAAAACACATTTCCCAGTGGCGGCTCTAGAAATTTTTTCCAAGATGGTCATTGAAAAATTTAAATTATACAATATTTAATAAAAAAGATAGTTATATCTGATTATCAATGCTGCAAGTTATATCTCTTTCAAAATTTTAGTTAAATAATTTTTTTTTTCTTTTTGTTTGTAAATGCTCAATATATTGTTAAAATGACCAAATTTTGACTACAAACTTATTGTAGTCTAAGACTACAACTTTCACTAAACAAATTAACATGACTACATATTTTGAAAATCTAACTGTTGAATTGTATGTTTTTTTATGTTCTTAAAACACATGTCAAGTTTCATGTCAATCAGATGTTATTTATTATTTTATCCATAAACTTATTTTTTGCGTATAATTTTAGACTATAAAAACTCAAAAATTAAACATTTGATTGACGACATAAGCTATTTATTTTTAATCTTCTTGAAGTTTTGCAAGCATGGAGGATATAAGAAAAAAATAATAATCTAATTGTGGAATTGTTAAAATTCATATCCAATAAAAAAATATTGAGTAGAGTTATAGCCTTAATCTACAACCGAGTTTGTTGCTAAACTTTGTCCAAAGTTTAATTATATTGGACCTTAAAAAAATTTAGGGTGGTCACATATTTTTCTAATGTAAGAAAATCATAAAATTTTTAAATTTTATATATAATAATGATGTTTTTCCAAGCTAGGGTGGTCCTGTGACCACCCTGACTCTAACGTGGAGCCGTTAGTGACATTTCCTTAAATGGTTTACTAGCATTGTACTGAAAGCATATATTAGTAAAACCCTAAATAAATATCTAAATTACACTTATATTACTCATTTTTCAAACATCTAAGAGTGATGCTAATTAAGGCCTGGATAGTCCTAATTGTTAATCCAAAAAGAAATAAGTCTTTATACTAGGGACATTATTCACAATCAGTCATGAATCATATTAGTTTATATAAATCATTTGCTATAACTGTGCTATGAGTAATTATCAAAATTGAAGTGGCGACTGTAGTATTGCACTATAGTACTCAAGTACGAAGAAGTAAAAGTGATTCGGATTTATTAGTACAGTGACAGTCTAGAAAACTGTAACAGTAATGTCGGTAGGGTTTTACTAACATATACTTGTAGGCATATGTTATTAAACTATTTTAAAAAAAAATTAATAAATGCTTTAAAAACATACATTAACTGGATTATATTTGTATAATGAGAATTTTTAGGTAGTCGTGTTCATTGCTATAAAGAAATCACATCGATCCCATCGAGAGATGAGAAAGGTTTGGCTTTTCGTGGGGGAATCTGAGTGATGAGGCTCTAGCTAGCTCAGCTCTGGTTGTTCTTGTTCAGTAACTGTGGGGGCGAGCCTTGTCCATGAGTTCAAGAACCCCACGCATTAATTTCCCATTTGGGTCCTCTTCACTACTCTTCCCCTTGACACATTTCTTAAAGTTATTGGGTGCTTGAATTGAAATCTTAAAACTCAATCTATCTCTCTCTCTCTCTCTCTCTCTCAGAGTAGTGTTACTGAAAAGAGTGTCAAATGTGAGATGATAAAATGGGTTGATACAACTTGATAGTGAAAGAAAGTAAACGTAATAGCAAAATGTGAAAACTGTGATCACATGCATGATAATATTGATGATGGCATGCAACGCAAGGCAAGGGTTGGTTAGGTTCGGGTTTCGAAAGCTCTACTATCTCTGGCCATTTTGTTCCATCTGATGTGACCAAGTTGATTTGACCCCATTAACTCATTTCAACTAAGAAAATGTCTTATAAACTTGTCATTTCTACTCTCTCTCTCTCTCTCTCTCTCTCTCTAGGAGGGACGACGACGGGCTTGCCAAATTAAATGTATGGAGTTGGTTCAAGGATGGAAAAAGTCAAAGTGAATTTCTCTTGTTGGACTGGTTTTCCTTTTATTGAGCAAATCAGCTCTTGACATGTGCTAAAGAATTAATACAGATTCTCTGCACGCTTTCAACATCACTCAATGAGATGGATATTAGTGATCACTTTGTGTGTTGCACATTTTTATGCATGGGTTTTGTCTAGAAGCTCCACTAGAGAGTAGCATCTAACTTCATTGTGCTTAGGTTCATGGCTACCAAGATCATAGCCTTTTGTGTTAAAGAGAGTGAGAATTGAAATTTTGAATGCAGAACTTTTGTTGAATAATTTTTGTTGCAACTTTGATACAATATACTGTGAGTAGTTGCAGAAAAAATTGTAAATTCTTATAAAAATGATAAACATTCTATTACAATTTGCCACCATTGTGACACAAAAATTATGATCCTAGAAGCACTCAAGTGAAAAATAAGACATTATATGAGTATATCATATTCCTAGGTGTTTTACTGAGAGCAAAAATAAAACACACACAACTCGATGCTGCAGGTGTGGATTAATAGCAAGGTCTGTTAAATTATTGATTATCTCAAAAGTTTAAGCTATTAGGATATGGTAAATTTAATTATTTAACCAATACTTCTTATGCACCCTCTCACATGTAGGCCAAAATTACCTTTTAATAGGTAAGGCTCAACACGTGGAAATTTAAATGAGAGGTAAAGTGGAAAAGACTATGATTAAACTCAGGATCTCATACTCTGATACCATATTAAATTACCTATTGTCCTAAAAGTTTAAATTATTAAGATATGGTAAATTTAATTATTTAACCAATACTTCTAACATGGTGAATTTGGTTTTAATCTCCTCAAATGCATTAAATTAATATATTACTTTAAAAAGAAGTGCAGGTGTTTAGCATTAAATTGGAAATTATTTCATATAGTGAAAGTGTAAAACATGAAACCCATTCTAATCGTGTGAGGTGTAAAACGTGGGATCCATTCCCTTTTTTTTTCTTTTCTTTTTTTGATGAATAAACGTGGGATCCATCCCATGCATAAACTATTGGACAAGGAGCATCAGCTGCATCGCGTTTAGTTTACCCCCAAATGTTGCTAGCTACGAAGATTACAAATTTAGAACATAACTTTTACAAAATGATGTGTTACCAATCACTAAAAAATAATCATGACATTTGTTTAATATGTTTTTTAAATCCACCAATCTCATTCATTACTATATCAGTTTGTAAATGTCATGTCATAAAATTTTTAATACCTCTAGCTTTTTCAAATAATAATAATAAAAGTTAAAGCATCATAATTCAGTTTATGGTTGGATGTGTTTTCCTAAGAGTCCATTTGGTAGGAGAGATGTAAAAGTGGGAAGATAAAAAATGGGAAAATGATAGAAAAGTAATAGAATAGAAGAGATTTAGTTTTCTTTATATGTATTTGGTTGGGATGATGGAAAATAGAGAGATGAAAAATTCATTTAATTTTTTTTAGAAGAAACCTCGAACTTACATAAAAATAAAAATAATAAATAAATGAAAACCACTATACTAAAAAACCACTAAAAAACCTCGAACTTACATCATGGAAATGTGGAGGAACATCCTCCATCTACACTAAAAAACCACTAACATGTCTTGCATATTTAGTTAGGTTGTGAGTTACAGAATTGCCTAGTCTACAAGTATGGGAAAAAAAAATAGTGCCAAGGCATCTATAGTTGGCTTTGCAAAAGCAAGTGGGTGACCAAAAGATGTAAGGGATTCATTTTTTCTCTTCAAAACTTTGATGACCACTTTTGAATCTCCCTCAATGATAATAGAAGAAAGACCAAGCTCATAGGTAAAGGAGATTGAGAAGATTGAAAATGTCATTTGTATAAATTTACTCTCATGCCCCTATTAGATTAAAAAAAATTAACAAATTATATTTTTATTAAAAATTTGTGTATGATTGTGCACTTCATTAAAAAAAAGTACAAAAATCCAAAACAAATGAGGAAAAAAAGATTAAAAAAATCAAGACAAATGAGAAAAGAAAAAAATGGATGAACACCAAAAATAAGAAAAAGAAAAAGACAAACGAATGAAAAGTAATAGAAAAAGACTCAGAAGAAAGAATAAGCATGTGGTCAGAAAAATAACTGACAGAAGAAAAAAAAAAAACGACAAAAGCAAGTGGCAAACGTTGTCTACAACTCAGGATTATTTTGGTCTTTCTTAGGTGTGCTTCATTTTCTCTCAAGTTTTCTTCTCAAATTGGAGAAATATCATTTTGGTGGGCACAGAAAGAAATACCTAGGCCCCACCAATTTCCACCCTATATATATATTCTTCTCTAACCAAACACACTAATTTTTCATTTTCTCTCCCTTTTTTCCATTCATTCTAAAATCACCCCAACCAAACAGGGCTTAAAGGTGGTTGTCATGTGCTTATACCTGCAAGGCCCAACAGAAAATGGCTGTGGGCTCTGTTCAAGCAATTAACTAGATTCATTACTTGTTGGGCTGCCGTCGCGACGTTACTATCTTAGCGAGACTTGACATGGGCCTACGTTGTAGCACTTGTGCGCTTGGGCTTCTACAAGTGGAGATTGGCCTGATTTGCTTATCTTCACAATTGGTTGATTAACCGAAACTTTAAACTTCATTTACAATAAAAAAAATTATCTAAATCCTGGAATTTTAATCAATATTTTAGGCCACAGAAACATTTAAGGAAAAAAATATTCAAAACTCAGATACAGTATCTGGCCTTCATAACAACTATGCCTAGCGGAATAGTGATATCTGAATGGAATAGGGTAATATTTGAAAATTAAAATATAATCATTTTGGAGAAAAATCTAAATTTTTTACTGAAATGAGGTATGAACAAATAACTTTCTAGGGAAAATGAAAGTATAGCGCAATTCCACATTAAAAACATAAAATTTGGATTCCTTTCTCTTTTTTCAAGCCAATAGCCTTAAATCAATTGGTTGATACTTTCTGGTATTTCTAACAAAAAAATTAGAGTTCAAATCCCTTCATTCACAACTATCAAACTATTCCTATCTCTTTTCACAAGAATCTCGTGTGTGACCTTTCTTATTGCCAAAATAAGATCAATCATATATATGCCTTCTTTTTCTTACCGCATAAAAGGATCAATCATGCAATCGTTTCAAGTTCTCTTCATTGTACTCACGAGCCTTGCCTCTTGCAAATGTCAGTCATAATTCTTGCTTAGTCTCTACCGATCAAATCCCTAAACTAGGTGCAGGGGTGGCTCCAGGATTTTTGTCTAAGGGGGTCAATAAGAAACTTGAGTAGAAGATAAATCTTGAGTAAGAGATGAATCTTGCGGCTTACGGAGTTTACTTATTACAAATTTGTCCATAGTTCTAGCAAAAGAATAAAAAAATAAACTAGAAGATCATATTTTTTTTGTAATAAACATATTAATTATTGTTGTTAATTGATTTTTTTGCAATTTTTTAATTTATAAGTTTACAATTCTTTAAATATTTTATATTTTTATTGTAATGTATTAACCCACCCACATAGCTAACAACTAACTACTCACAAGTCACAAATTCAATCAAATAGTCAAAGTGCCAAATTCAATCAAATAGTCAAAGTGCAAAAGACAAACTCAGTTATGACTACACATAGATTCATAGAAACTACAGTAACAGTGACTACACAATCAGACACGTATATGGCTCAAAACTCAATTAAAAAATACAAAACACTATAACCCATATACACCATATGGCAAGACATCAAACATGTGAGTAAGAGGTGGAGCTTTGAAGAAGACACATGAACAGAGATAAAGACAAAGCAAAAACACACTCACAATGAGAGAGAGAGAGATATGGAGGCGGCGATTAAGAACATAGATTGTCAAAATCAAATCCAGGCGGCATATCAAGTGGCAATTAAGTGACAGCCGCGGCAAATCGTGGGGCTAAGCAGTGGCAGATTTTGTGTGCGAAGCGTAGGCAGCCTTTTTACTTTGGGTTTGGAGAGTGAAGAAGGATAGTGGGAGTTTTTGAGGCTAATATTGTCAAGGCCCAAACTGAAGATTATGCTAAAAAATGAATATAGACCCAAACAGAACCAGCTGAAATCTATAACTCAAAAAGCATAATCGATTGTTTGTATGAATTGCTTAGAGAAGTCTCAAATTATTTCTATCTTATTCTACAGACTACAGATATCAAAAATGTTTATCTCAAAAAAAAAAAAAACAAAAAATGTTTACTTGGACCTCAACTTGCACTAAACTTTAATTTTGACTTTTGGTACACTAACACATTCATTTTATTATGTACTTTAAAAATCTTAGGACTTTTTTTGTTGTTGAAATAAATAGATGTAGCCCCATTCCTAATGGATTGACCTCCAAATAACATATCCAAATTATAAAAAATCCCTCCGAAATTTACACCTTTCAGAGAGGCGCAAAAACGAAAGTCTATGAGATTTCTTTTGTAACTGGATAACCAGCTCTAAAACAAAATAAATACTCGTTATAACGAAATGAAATTCTATTATCTATTATCTATAACACTATCTCTAACTAACCTATAAAATAATTATCTATAACTATAAATAAATAGAAATAGAATACATGTTTAGTTTATTATTATTATTATATAAACTATCAAAAAAAGATATACAAATTTCTAATAGATTAGATATAAGATAAAATCTCAAAGACTCCAACAATTCAATATATTATTCATTAAATACATGTATACAATGTTATATTTGTTATTTTTCAATTGCAAGGACCTGGATGAGAAGAAACTCTCATGTCCAGTTCTGTAGTAGAGATGGAATTGAAAAGAACCATCAACTATAACCCCAAAAGAACTAGAATTTGTAAACAACATAAAGGAAGAATGAAAGGAATATCTTATCGAGGTAATTGTATTTGCTTTGGTAGATATGCTCTTTAGGCACTTAAACCTGTGTGGATCATGTCTAGGAGTGTTATGACGAATTTGATTGGGAAGTACAATGACTGAGAATGTTGTTATGTTTGAGCTTAGCTTATTTAAGAATTGAGTTTAAACTTAAGCTTGAATTAGGCTAAAAGCCAATATATATAAGTTTTTTTTCCAAGTTAATTCCAAATTGTTCATGAATAGCTTGCTTCATAAATTGTTCAACATTAAAACAAATATGGAAATTATAACATTAGGCTTTTTTTTTTTTTTTTTAATTTTTTAATATTGAAATTATAAAACAAGGATTAGACCATTCACATGTGCAAAATTTCTTATATATTTTAGCATAATAATCTTTTTGTTTATTTTACTTAACCACTTTTCAAAACACCAACATTAGATTATCTATTCTAAACTATACTTCATTAAAAGATCAATTTTAAATTATTATTTTTTTATTTTTCACACATATACTATCCACTCTTTTCCTTCATTTTCGGGGAAACATAAATAAAGAATAAAAAATTGAAACAAACAAACAACCATGTTTGTGTATATTTACACAAATACTATAGCAAAAATGCATTTTGCAAAATTGACGCATAAGCTGATGTAGTAGGTATTTTTTAAGATTGATTGAACAGAATTTGGCCCTTACACTATTTTATAACATCTTAATAAGATTACTATTGTTATACTTAAATCCAAACACCCATGTTTAAAAATTTAAGAAAAGAAAAATACATACTAATGTTATATATGATATGACAGCTTATGGGGATAGTTTAACAAAGTTTCTCTTCAAACTAATCTGGAGAAAAATTCTTTAAAGTTTAAACTTCTCATATATTTATTTTTTGAGTGTGAATTTTGAAAATCTAACAATTGAGTTTCATGTTTCTTATGTTCTTAATATATATATCAAATTTCATTCAAATCGGATGTTATTTACTATTTGATCAATAAACTTTTTTTTATACATATTTTTAAATTACAAAAAGTTGAAATTTTAACATTTGTTTAATGATATAGAAATTAATAATTGATCTTCATGAAATTTTGCAAGCAAGAAGATAAAATTTAACGGTTATATTTTCAAAATTCACACTTAATATAAAGATATATGAAAATTTGTTTGGTTTAGTTTATTTCCTTTGTAGGAAAAAGTCTAGAATCATAAAACTTTTCACAACTTTTTTTCATAAATATAACTTGATAGAGTGTGATCGGTGAAAAAAAAAAAAAAAAAAAAGTTTATGCTTAAGTAATAGCTAGCCAGTATGCGTGAGATTTCAGAGTAAGTGAGTTGATGCGTAACTACTACTTTTGTCCTTTTGTAGATTTGGTTAAATACTAACGTTAAAAATTCAAAATGGGGGACCACGTCCGTACCCCACAGACACACAGTGACATGTATGTACGACGAATATTAGTTAGTTATAGTTCTCGTCTAGAAGAGGTGGGTGATGTCATGTGCTTTCTAGACTTCCACAATGCCATTCTATATATGCTATCTATTCTAACCAATATTTTCAAACCTTGAATGGTTTGTTTCTCAAAAAAAAAAAAAAATTTTCAAACTTGGTAGACCGTGGCGTTGGACATAAATTTGAACACAAGATAAGATCTTATTCGCACGCTACGCGTGAACTGCGATATTTTCTATCGGTTGGTGTGTGAACTGAATCATCACATATTTGAATTAGTCCTCATCTAGAAGACTATTTTATAATCTATTATATGTATCTTGTATACGTGCAGCTCCACTAGCTAGCAAATAATTGAATTAACTGTTCTTTTACTAACATATATTTGCATATTTGTTAACGTGCAATTGAATCCAATCACTACTTGTTATGGATCTATGGTCTGTTAAAGCGTGTGGTCTTAAACTTTTTTAAAAATTAATTCATAATTCCTAACATTATTGTTTGACTAAGCCTCCGTTTGGATACTAATGAAAAATAAAAATTATTTCACTATTCAGCTTATTTTTGCTACTATTCATGAGCCCTACTGCACTTTTTGATATATTTCATAGGTCTCACTGTACTATTTCAGTAAATTTTTACTTTTATTTATAGTACTTTCAGCAATAAGTTTTCAGTTTCAGCAAAATAAGTAGTATCTAAACAGACCCTAAGTGCAAAATAAAAGGAGAATAGAATCGAAGTTGGAAGGAAAAGAATGGGAAGAAAAAAGAAAGGATGATTCAATCTACACATAAGTAGTTTATGAATAGAGAGTAATCAAAATGATATTTTGTTTAATGTATACAATCAAAGAGATATTTAGAATATAATCTTTCTATTTTGTTGTGAAACATAGTTTTGATACTATTTACTAAGAAATAAATATCATCAATTTAAGAAGTTTTATGTGTCTCTTGAGGATTCAAAGTTGAGCAAATAATAAGCTATTCCACTACATGCGCATTAAACCAATTATTTAATTCTCATAACTGAGAATATATTGCAATGTTGAAAATATCTAATGGATAACATTGCTCAATTATAAATTATTTTATTTATTTATTTATAATTTGATAGTTACAATGGAAGAGTGCGAATTTGAATCTCAAATATTTTCGTTGAATTATGAAGTAATCAATCATAAGTAGGATTTTGAAGACATTCTAACAAGGTGGAATGTTAGTCATAGAGTAGTAATAAACTGAAACAGTTGAGAAGAATATAACAATAATTTACTCAATTCTTGTGCTTTTAAGATTACATTAAATTATTTGATGACGGTTTATTAATTATAAGGATATAATAATAATTTTATATAGAAAGTATCATATTTTTTTGTTTCCTCACTTATTATATTATTTTATTGTTGTGGTGGGCAAAAAGTGAGTAAGGTTTATGGCAGGTACAAACTTGCTGCTTTTGCTCACACAATTAATTTTTGAGAGATGGGATGCCCAATCAACCTTAAATGCCCTTAACAAGATGAAAATACTTAAGTTGGTGTGCTAGAATTAATTCCACACATAGACAGAAAGTCTTTTATAAGGAACAGTCTTGAAATGCATATATAGGGGTCCTCGGGTTTAGTTCGAGATAGAGGTTACAAGTAGTTTTAAGTCTCCCGCCCCTCCTTTTGATCCAGGGGCTTCTTGGCTTTATATATTCAGCCAAGATGTATCTGAGCCCTACATTTGAAAGGTCAGGATTGGATTTCATTGATACTTGTCTCATCAAGGCCTTACTAGAAGGTTTCTACACTGACGTATGAGCTAGGTGGACACTGTTCAAATGTCATTTCCTCATTAATGCGGCCAGCTAAGTGGTTGCAGTGTATTAAATGCAGAGGTGATGGTTGCTTTATCCATCCTCTTTCCTTTCTTCCCCGCTTAGTGACAAATTTTTCTCTTCGCCCTCGATTTGTGCCCGACAACCTTTAGCCTTGGTTCTCGGCTTTTAGAGGTCAGGTTGGCATCCTCGGAGTCCTCATCCAATGTTGTCTTTTTTGCACTTACATAAGGTTACTTGTATTTTTCCGAGGACATTCTACTGGTGCTCACCTAGGTTTGTCTCCTCGGCTTTGTTTCTAATCCCTCTATTTGTATTCTCGGATCCTCGTCCCCTCACAATTGTGTATGTGAAAATATATCTATACTCTATAGTCTTTAATGTTGTGATAAGTTACCAAGCCAAAAGTTTAAATTGTTGGTAAAAAATGCATTTTAGGCCTCTAATACGACTTATTACTAATTTTAATCAATTAATGATTCAAGATATATATATATATTCGGGTCAGGGGGTTCATTTGAACCCCCTGACTACAACATAGAGCCGCCCTTGGCTAGGTGATGGAACCCTAAAATGAGTGAATATGGATGGCTGGCCATAAAGGGTTTCACATTTTTTTTTTAGTATGTATAATTAAAAATGAGAAATGTTCACAAATGCCCTAAAGTGTTGGTTTGGAAACTATTTTTACAAAATTTTTATGGAAAAATAAAAAAAGTAACTAACTTTTTTGTCAACTTTTTATATTTTTCATAAAAGTGATTTTAAAACTTTCCTAAAATAATTTATTAACAAATGTCCTAAGGCACTCGTTAACAAGACCCATTAAAAATATTAGAAATTTTACTTCTAAACTAGTTTGGAAGAAAATTCCTTTGGTTCATTACATGGCAACTAATAAAAACAATTCACACAACTTTTAGTTACATAATCTATTTAACGAGTGATATGACTTATTTAAATTAAATACGTGAATGGATTTATAAGTCATCACCAAATGAATTGGAGAAGATTCTTTCAAACTAGTTTGGAGGACAACTTTTGTGTTAATAATATAAATTTATACAGTCGCAAGAAATGTGAAGTGTTCTTTTGGGGTAAAAAAAGGTTATAAAATTGGGTTTCCAACATGGGCATCTCCTTGGGCTTAGACCAGCCCAAATTTCTTACATCCATAAATATAATGGCCAATATTTAGCCACATTTTACATGGAAATCATTTTATGCAGGAATATATTCCTGGTGCATTGCTTCGATTCTTTTGTACATGTGCTTTCCCCCATAAAATCCTACAAATTGTTCTATTTGGCTAACCTTATGCCTCTCACATTGCAAATGAATCGCATTACGTTTTTGGATACTGTCGTAACTTGTATACACAAGAACTGCTTAATCATATCATGATATCCTCCCAATTGCTTCATCAAGAACAAAATCTAATGATTGAAATATTAACAAAAGAATTTTTATTTTTCACGTCAAATTATATAATTGCAACTTTGTTGCAACAATTGAAGAGCATATGACTAAACAAATGTAAATTAGATCATCATCTATTTTGGAGATATTAATCTCTGACCAGTGGACACATACATATGACATTATAATCTCCAATATCCTCGAAATTAATCACAAGATCATGAAGGTCAGCCAAGAGAGTAGTGCTGAAGACAAAATAGATTGCATTCAATCATTGTATAGGATTTCTTGTCGCTGCAAATCATGTTTAAATCCATTTAGATTTGCGCAGCAGTTAGAAAATTACTTGGCTTAAACAAAGATATATATTGGCAATGGAAGGTTTAACGTTCTATCTTTCTCACTGGTCAATAAGTTATATAACACCGCTAGCTGATATAAAAAATTCCAGTACCTAGCTTCTCACATGGACGCATGTGAACTGACTCAACTGAGCATATAAAGACCGATATCATCGTACTTAATATTGTGATTAGTATTAGATATGCAATCAATTTTGAATCCAAAGATGGTGTATATGAATCACATAAACTGAATTAACAGATTTAAGTCAATTATAGCTAGCTATATACTACAACTTGAGATAATACAACAAAATTATTTCTTGGATAGTGAAATAGTAACTTCAGCTAGCATTATATGACATTTTCAATGATTGTGTAGTTTATGTCAGACTATATAATATGAGACATAGCTCATGGTTAAGACTAACTAACACCACAAGAATTTTGGATCAAGAATCATAATGTTGAAATACTAAGATATTAGTATATAGGAGTAGGGTAGGTGTTTTTTTTTAGGTTTCAAGTTTATTCTGCTGTTGACTTATTAAGGGAAAGCAGGCAAAAGCCAAAGCAACATGGAGAGCATAAACGAAATTTAATGTAGTATATATGAGAATATTAAACACATAGATAACATAATAAGTTAAGCTAGTAAACACATTTGCCTGCATGAAAAGCTTTGTTAGTGGTCCCAAACTTTTAATTGAGAAAAAAAATACACGTACCAAGTAGTACAAAATGTTTTAATCATCTAAAAAACCTTTATGAAGAGCTTAATTAAGATGAAAAGTTAACTGCCCCATGATCCCAGAAGCCGGCTATTCATTACTTAATCGGGTTGTTTCAGCTCTTCATGTGTATTTGCAAGCATATATTCACCATTTGAGAAGAGCTTTGACTGGTCCAAGTTAGCATTTTTTGTTGTTGTTGGATCTGTCAATTAGCTATTCAAAACCACACAAAAATTCCATCAAAAGCATCAGAAATATTTTTAGGATTCGTGTTCCCCATCCCATAAACAAGACAGTATATATGCTATGAAGTTGCTGCATGAACCATATTTGCAATTCTATTTTATACAGTTAAAAGATATCACAGCTAATGTTTAATGGTGCCTCGGCAATGTAAAAGATTTGATGACTCAGTTCAAGTTAACAAGCCCTCAAACTAAAAGACTAATGATACGTTATTGATTTGTCAAATCTTAGTTCAGGAAAGTTGTGGTCTAGGATTTCTAGTTTTTGCAACAATATTTGCCGATTTTAAGTATAAGTATAGTAAAAGTCAAGTGGGAATTTTTTACATTTGAGTGGAAATGAAGTAAAATTAGAGAATCTTTCATTCAATTGCATGGCAGATTAGGTAAACTAAAATCTTCTTTTCTATGATTTCATACGTTTCAAGAAGGAAAAGAAAAGCAGATAGCCGCAGAAGACTAGCTAATAAGAGAATAGAGACAGAGAGAGAGAGTTGAATGCTAGTTCATTCCAATATTTTAGCAGAGAAGTTGCATGAGGTTAGCTACAATATTGCAACCAGCTTTTGCGCATTGAAAGTGTGGGACACATCTCATGTTGCCGAATCTTATATGAAACCCCATCCAGTAAACATGGCGTGCTTTATGGAATCTGCTCCAACTTTTGCAATTCTGTTCAATAAATTATGTAGTACAAAAGAGAAAAGAAAGGAAAAAAAGGGTGCTATTGCATGTTTATAGCTTATGATTGATGATGCCTCGGCTCAGAAAAAGAAACACTGCTTCTTATTTTCTTGTGTATATAAATAAAAAAGCTGTAGTTTTTGGAAGGTAGTATAGCTAGTCTAGGCTTCGTATATAGCTGCAGAAACAGTGCGCCGGAATAGTGATAATAAATAACACTGTTTTTGTCATTTTTCAACCTACAATTATCACTACAAGTTCAAGGAAAATTGTTGTCTCAGATGTAGCAAATAGCAAGTGATTAGAAAGTTTTAGTCATCGCTCATCAGGTGCATGATGAAGTAAATAAAAGCATTATTCGTTCTAAGAAGACTATGTTTTTTTTTTCTTTCATCAATAGGTTATTAACTTAGCATAGCAGTATATGTATTTTCTTATTGTTTGTTAGAAAATAAGTGAAAATATGATCAAACTTACGTATATTTCCTTAGATATTGTTTGATACAAGAGAAAAAAAAAAGGTTTGTTTAATAGCTTAGATGTTGTTTGATATGAGGAAAAAAGTTGTTTAATAGTTTGACATTCACAATATATGAATCCTGGCTGTTTTAGCTTTAAAATTAGATCTAGTTTTTTTTTTTTTTTTTTTACAAGATTGAATTTTTGCTCTAAGCTAATCTAAGTATATATGTGTGTGAAACTCCCTCCTGAATACTTGAACCCCGACCCTTACCTCCCACACCCCACAAGTATTTATATTTGTGGAATGACCACTGCACTAAGGGTTCGCGGTGATAAATAATAAAGCAATAATAAGGCTCAATTAATAGAAAATTAATGGACAAGCAAAACTTGAGAATGAATATAAAGATATATATAAATATATATATATATATATATATATCTTTATCCACTCCCAAGCTTGATAATAAATTAATGCATGGGTATGGGTCTTTATTAATTCCATAATCTTTGTTGGAGATAGTTTGAGAAAGAGCACAAAATATCCATGAATTATATAGGGAAATAATTAATCATTCAACTACTCAATCAATTAACAACCAGACCTAGAGGCAGGACATGTAGCATCCAAACATTTGCCTTAGTTTTTTGTCGCTCCAAATTATGTGTAAATTAATTGAGCAAATATAAATACACCAACAAAAAGATTAAATATTTTACTTTGAACAAAGATATGGGAAATGATGTCTTATGTCCCCTTAAGGCAGTTTCTCTCTCTTGTGCAAGAAGTAACATATAAGGGTTTGACTAAGTTTTGCAGGGTTGTTGGTATATATATATGAATTCTAAATATATACTCAATGGTTAACTACGCCGCTGGTTTGAAGGTTTAGAAGGTAGCTCACATGGAGGCCATGTGATAAGTTCATCCCACTTGAGAATCACAACAACGGCTAAATTGACCAGATAGGGTATAAGATCATTGTTTTCTAACTTATTGTTGGGAGTCTAAAATAAAATAACTATAGAAATCAAGCAAGTTGTCCTATGTGATTGAAGTAATATCGTTTTTATATGGGTTCATCAATAATACCATTTTTACTACACACAAATTACAATATATTAAAAAAAATAATAATAAAAAAATAATTGTATCCTAAGCTTTTCGAAAGTAATTACATTTTCAAATAGTCTAACAAAGCAAGTTAGCTCTTTAAGTGCAATTACCATATATATTTGAATTCTTGGACAATGAGATAGTAAGTTCAAGTACATTGTATGATGTTGTGTTAGCTAGTCTCTAAATTTTTCGTGGTGATGTTGGAAAAGAAATTATAAAATAGGAAGCTCATAGCCTCATAGTCAGACATTTATGTTACATTTGAAATGCCATAGTACCCAAAGTAAAAGGAAAAGCACCATTTTTGAGAGTAAAAGAGGAAGAACACGAAAGGAGAGCAACATGAAAAACTAAAATGACACTTTCCTATTATGAAAATAGTGCTTCACCAATCTCCATCTCTATAGAAAAAGACAAACAATATAATTAAGATAAGCTGGAGAGCACTTTCAAAAGTAAAGGGAGAACAATAATATTGCAGAGCTATGGCTGCATTAAAAGCAATGTTTGTGGTCCAATTGATTAGCAAAGGCCAAGAAAAACAAAAAAAGAGTGACGACCGAGTAGGACAAAATGTCATAACATGATTATAAAGCTTAATTAAAAAAACAATGCATGCTTAACCAATTCCCATGATCCCAGATGCTACCTCTGTATTAGTTAAGGGTCTAGTTAATGTGTGCTCTTAATGTGTGCCCTAAGAGCACACATTAACAAATTCATTTTTGAAAAAGTTTGATAACTTTTTTAATTCTCGATAAATTTTTTTTAAAATTGATTTACTATTGTATGCTCTAAGAGCACACATTAGTAAAATCCTTAGTTAAATGGGGCTTCTAAGTTTGTTTCTTTACATGGTACATAAGCTTAGATCAGACTATATCCTGTGCAGTCAAAAATATTATGCACTTGAGAAAAAGAGTTTGACTGGTCAGTTCAGCTAATCAAAAGCAAAAACAAAGATGCCATTGAATAGTACCCAACGGGAAGAAAGGGAGAGTAACAATTTTTTAGTACAAATGTTCCCTTTCCCATCAGCACAGCATGCTAGAAAGTTAGCTGCGTCATTTTCCAAATTCTGTTATATACGCAATACTAAAAGTAAATGAAGAATTAATATGATACCCCAGGTTATGTAGATTTGCATGGATTAATATATTGTATGAGTGCATAGTGAGCAGCAATATGTTGAGTCCTACATTAAGTGCTTACTTTCTAGATAAATCTTGCTAGAAAATCTCGGAAAAATAAATTGAAATAGCAAAGAAACAAAGAGGCGTAAGGGCATAAAGACACCTATATATAAGAGATTATGAGAAACCTTAATTGTAACATTGCCTCATAATAAGAGACTAAGTGATATTTTGTTGATTTGCCAAGTTCTAGTCCATGTAATGTGATTTAGAGGATTCGCATTAAATTAGAAATTTGCTCATTCGAGTAGATATTGAAATAGTTGGAGAAAATTACTGGCTTTAGCTAGCAAGAACAAATGCTACACATTTGAATAAAAACAAAGTAACTTACTTAGATACCCATGCATTGAGAATTAGGATTTATGCATATTTCCTGTTTGTTCATGGAATAGTAATACATAACTCAGATCCTAAACCATGGAAAGTTGCCTGGGATGTCCACTTTGTAGACAATAATCAGCATTATAAGCAGGAATGGAAAACAGATTGTCTTCTCCATAAAATTATATATATTTTCCTTTTGTCTCAATGCATTTAACCATTCCGATGACAAAACAAGGACCTGAATTTAAACCAGAAAATATGAACTTCTGTTGAAACCAATACATCCAATGGCTAGAGACAAATTTAAACTTTAAGGTCAAGCAGAGGTTGATTAAACCCTAACAAATGTTCTAGACAAAAATCAACATCATCAGTGGGCACTGGGAAGTGGGAATGGAAAATATATTATCTTCCAAGGATTTGTCTACATGCATTTAACCAAACCAATGAGCTAACAAGGACATGAATTATGCACATGTCTCCGGTGAAGACCAATACATTCTATACGGACAGATGAAAAGTTCAAGCTCAAGCATTCGTATAGTCAATAGGGTAACCCTTCACAAATGTGAGTACAATTATTGATTTGCTCACTGTCCCAGAAATCACATTTGGATGAAAGAATAAAAAACCTTACTTTTTGCATAGATAGTAAGGATGTCATATTTCAGCAGACTCAATATTTCAAATGCATTGTATCATCACCAACTTACATTGAAACCACATGCAGTACATTGAGTGATATATAGCCATTTAAATGCGGAAGTATCCAAGTTGATCATACCCTATTGCAAAAATGTGAGAAGGACACCAAAGAGTGTGCCTTTGGTTATGTCTAGTGCTTTTGGTTTGTGCCTTTTCCACAGCTCAGAATTGATTAAAACATGGAGACACTAGGACAGTGATAACTAAAAATTTGGTTAATGTGCCCCAGTAGAGTATGGATTAGTATAATGTATGAATTCGGTTCAAATCTGAATACTAGGTCCAATGTATGATTTTGATATACGCTGCTGTCAAGAAGAAGGAACAAGATAATGATTTGACTTCAAGGTCACTCCATATATCTTTGATTCTTAAGGATAAGTTGATAGTTTCAAGAGCAGCCCAAGGTTTAGGTTTGATAAACATGATAGGTTGCAATTTGATTAGATTATCCTAGTTTTTCTAGTTTCTCTTTCGACGTGAAGGCCATGTTTTCAACTAATGCACAATGATCGATGTAGACTCATGCAAGAACAATTGGTTCATTTCTTGGCAATTCAATTTATTTTATTACATCATTCTAATATTCCTAATTTTTTTGCTTAGGAAAAGTTGAGGGGATTCGATTCCAAATTTGGTACCACAAATGAGGACATAATGCCACTAAATTATATATATGATCATTGACCGTAATCCTAAATTTTGCTTGGGCTACTTGTGATACCCTAGATTTGAAGTCGCACCAACTAAGAAAATTAGGTTGAATTTTTTTTTTTTTTAATTTGGCCTCATTTGTTTTAACATTATTAAGGAAGACTTTAAATCCCCTTAGTATCCTTTTTAATGTTTTAATTGTAGAAAAGGAATTCAATATAAAAGTCTAATCTTCTCATTTCATATGCATAAAATTGCAAACAACTTGAGCCAAGCCAAGTATTAAAAATAAGTTACTTGATTATTTTATTCATTTCACATATATAGTAAATAAACTAATAATTAATAATTCAATTATAATTGAACATATATTCTTTGAGCTAATTAGAAAGAATTTTTTTCGTTTGTTACCAACCTTGTATTATTAAAAAATATATTATAAAATTGGACTATGTATATTACTAGTAGATTATAAGTTGTTATTTAACTTTTTATGAACTTCTTTACAAACTTATATAATCTAATCACAATTACATATAAATATATTTAAAATTTTATACATATAAATTAATAGTATTATATTTTTTTTGAAATCAAGCTCACATTTTGAACTTGTTTATGAGCATATTTTTATGTTTGAGTTTGACGTGTTTGATATTCTAACTTAAACTTAGTCTTAAGTTTGGTTTATATGGTAAATGAATGACATAAATAAGCTCTTTTCAAAGTCGAGCTTAAGTTATTTATTAATAGTTTTGTTCATTTACAACCCACCATGTATACACAATTGGAATTTTCCTCAAAATCACTTTTGCTTAACAAAACTTCTTTCTTCTTCTTTTTTTATTTTATTTTATTATTTTGCATAATTATGCCCACCAAAACTAAGCACTATAACTTAGACTTTGAATTAATTGTAGAAAATTTGTTATACCTTTACAAAAAAAATTGATTTCTTTTTTCTTTCTTAAGTTGTCAAGGCAGGACCATTGGCAATTTGGCATTATAGCCATCTTTTTCTTTATGACAAAAGGAGAGTGAGAGAGGGTACGGAATTTTTACTTACCCACAAATAGAAAAGGTTAGGGAAGCTTTAATAGTTGCAAAACTCTATTTTAATTCCAATGAGCAAAGTTTGATACACATTTATTAGTATTAGAAGAAAGAAAATATCAACATTATCTAATTTAAGGAGTGTTGACCAAAAGAAGAGCCAATGAGGACTTTTGGTCTGAGCGACTGGAGACACAAAGCTTCCCTTGTGCCGATTGACACGTGTGCAAAGCGACAGAAGAAGCAACAGTAAAATTAACACACAAAAAAAGGTTGGGCCCACTCCACGTTACCTGATTCCATGTGCACCATGTGATCCTCACTAACATTTCCTGATGTCATTCGTTTTTTTCTTTGTTTTTTCTTTCTCAAAATTTCTCTTTCTCATTTCAAAAAGATAAAATTAAAAAAAGACCCTCATCTTAATTTTATAATTTATATAATCGTAGGGCTCGTCGTTTCCTATTTTTTGTTTTTGTTTTTCTATTCATTTTGTTTGGACCTTATCATGTTTCAAGTGGTGGATTTTGAGCTTGATTTATCAAGTTTCGATTTTTGGAGGAGTTTGGACTTTATCATGTATCCTGTTTATTGAATTTTGAAAATTTAAGGGCCAGTTTGGTAATATTGTTCTAATAATGTTGTTTGTATTTTTTGAAAATACGTGTAGGTGAAAACGTGTGTGGAAATACATGTAATATTGTTTAAAAACTGAAAACATGTGTTTAAACACATATACCAAACAGGCCCTAAGGGTTGGATTAAATGTTTTTTATGTTCTTAACACGTATGTCAAATTTCATTCAAATCGGGTGTTATTTTATTATTTGATCAATAAACTTATTTTTGTGATAATTTTATACCACAAAAATTTGAAATTTAAACATTTAATTAATAACATAACTATTGATTTTTTATATTCTTGAAATTTTGCAAGCGTGGAGGATATAATAAGAACGTGTAATTTAACGGTTAAATTTTCAAAATCTACATCCAATAAAAAAATATATAAGAAGGGTTTGAAAGGTTTCTCACTATAAACTAGTTTGAAAATAAACATTTTCTTTTTAGGTTTGATTTTTGGTTTTTTTTTTTTTAAGTTGTTTAAAATTATACGATTTCAAAAGTACAATATTTAATTTGAAATTGACAAAAGGGAAAAGTTTTGCTGCATATAAGTATGTAGTAATTGCTAATTATGTAACAACAAAAAAAAAGTTACAAGTGTCTAAGGGCCCACCTGATGCACATGACCTTTAAACACATGTTACTTTTTTTTTGCTGTCATATAACCATTATGCAGCAATTGCTGCATACTAATACGTAGCAAAACATTTCCCTTAACAAAATTATGTAATTTAAATTGTAATAATCTTAAACTTTGTTGTTTAATTTAAAACTTTTAAAACTATAGAAAACCATACATAAAATATAAAATGTAATCTATCCCCTTGTTTTTTTTTCAAGTTGTCTTGCTTTTCTTGGAGGAGGTATAGGATATTGTGATGAAGTTAGCATGGTGATTTATAATTGGCTTTGTTTCACATTGACATTGACGTGCGTTAAAATATGAGTTACAGCTCTGAGCATTTTCAAAGGAGTCAAAGTTGCACCCGTGCGGCATATAGTATTATAGTCTATCAAAGACTAGAGTGTACTATTTTTTCTTCTACATTCAAAATTGGGACCACAATATTAAATGTGAACCATGTTATAGACGATTAAAAAAAACAAAAAAGATTTAACTTAAGAACTGTCCACATATTCAGCATTCACCGTTCCCATACACCAACTAGAAAAACTCAAGCTGATCTCTAGAATTAAAATGTGTTGTTGGGGAAAGAGTTATGACCGTTGTGTACAACACCATACCAAATAAAGTTGATGAATTCTCATTGTTTAACTTTTTGTTTTCCCTCTCTTCCCAAATGAGTTGAAATTTAACCCTACATAAAACGTTTTTTTTTTAATCACACACACCAATTTTTTTTTTTTAATTTAATAAAGGGTCAAAATATTCACTTGTAATGGGGCTGGAACTAAGTTGATTATTCGATAATTAATAAGTAGCTATCAAACTATTTGAATAGTGATGCATGTATGTTAATTTGCAGTGGATGTTTCGTGTTGAATCTTAGCTAGGTCCTTCAATTATTCGATTCTCCATAGGAAGTACGGTTGTTGGTATCCATAGGTATCTTAGTCATCATCGAGAAACTGTAACACTCATTTTTTTCGATTAAGGTCTTATCATGATATCTTAAAAATGATAGAATATTTTAAGAGTACCATAAATACTACTCCTCTGTTTCACATAAATAATGAATCTTACTATTAATTTAATTATTGAGACCACAGAATATTATGTGACTACCCAGGATTTCTTCATTTTCCATACACCTACCACCTACACATATTTACTATAATTCTTAAAGAAAGGAAAAGGATAATCAGTCGCATCCTCAATAGCTCTGATAACTTTGAACACCCATACCTATTTATTATGTTTTTTCAAGAAAAGGAAAAAAGATAGGTCGCATCCTCAATGGTTCAGATCACTTTGAATCACAGAATTGATCATTCAAGAATGTGATTTTGATGGGATATCACAAATATGTACCTTTGATATTTCCCATCACAGCTTTGGCAACCTGTATATAATAGATTCAATCACTTTTACAAAACCCATGATGTGAAAAATTTTACAGAATCATAGGTCCACCTCTCGTACATGTCTTCAAAGCTTAAAATGGCACCATGGGATTTGATACAATATGATATGTCACTTTGGGAAATCTAAGTTATTAGATTGATCAAACCACACAACCAATAGGGCACAATATACATGGCCTCATTCCCTCGTAAGGTCAAATCTACCGAATCATTTTTACCTACTGCAAAACACTTGGGGAATATATATATATAATAATAATTGCAAGGAAGAACAAAACAGAGTAAAAGAGAGACCCTTTCTTCTAGAGCTATAATTATAATCGATGGAAAAACATATATAATCGAAAAGCCAGGGTTGCTTGGCCGGTTTTTGGGTCTTTGGAACTAGAAAGAAAGAAAAATCTAATGGTCGGTGCGGTTCGTGCACTGCATAAAGGGTTTGGAAGAGGGTGTGAATTCAGAGGCAACAAAATTTGGCCATACTTTCGAGACTAGGTGAAAGGTGCTCACTCCCTATAACTAGAGGACACCTTTGATGTCACTCTTTTGCTTAGGATTTGACACCTACTAATTGGTAGATTATTGAGGAAATCTAGAAGATAGGTTAAAGTACAAATTTCACTTTCGGTTTGTTTTTTTTTTTTTTTTTTTCTTCATTACATTTCGAAGATGCTTCCTTCCATTGGGACACGTATGAGATTCAATTTTTTTTTTTTTTTTAATATTAATTTTACTTCATTTTATTACTGAATTCTAGCCATAGAATCATAGAATTATAGAAGTCTTGTTGTAACCACGCAACTTTGGAAAGGTTAGACTTCCAATCATGTAAGCTAGGAAAAAATCTTGGGTGGGACGGGCGCATGCGCCAATTGTCTCACTGATATGTGCGACTCATGCGTGTGGGTCCCACATGTCAGTAAGACAATAGGCACGTCTTTTTCAGCTAGATGCATAATTTATGTTAAATGGTGCCCTATGGTCATTGGTTTAGAAAAATTTTATTGGAAAAATAATAAAGTAATTAATTTTTTAACAATTTTTTTATATTTTTCATTAAAATATTATCAAAAAATTCTTAATATGATTTATTAACAATTGACTTAAGAGCACTTATTAACAAGACTCATTTATATTTGCAATTTAAAGAGCAGATATCTTATGGCTCAAAGTTAGTAGATATATTTTTCCAATGTACTATAACTATGTCTAATTGAATAACTATAACTAATTGTTTTTTTTTACTACTCTATTTAATATTAAATGAGTTTGATTGAGCTTATTAATTTTATTAATTTATTTTGTTCTTAAAAATAATTTGTATTAAATTATAATTGCATCTAAAATAATAATTTAAAAAAAAAAACTATAAATAATTTGAGCCTAGAAATAAAATGACATTTTAAGTTAAAATAAATTGACCATAACTAGGAGATAATTTAACACACCTTCTTGTTTTGTGATGTAAGAATTGAAGTAATGTGATAAAAGGAACAAAATATAAACAATGTGTGCCACGCTACCATATGTGTAACCCACAATAAGTTTTCCACATCAATGTTTTAACTTTTCTTCCCAAATTCAATAATCTTACCTAACCCTTTTGTCCGATGCCAATTCAATTTATTATTTTCATTTGTCTTAAACCATAATCTTTGAGCACTCATTTGCTAAAATAAGCACAAACCAAGTGAACACCTAAATGTGATTAAGTGACAACAAAGTTTCAATATCTAGCTAAAAAAAATAAAAAAGGTCGCTTCCACATCATACACAGTCACTTCTTTTGTGTGTTTCTACAGAGTACAGAGTGACTTCTTTTAGAAACTGGAATCAGTGCAGTTTAAACATTCCTGGCCACCCCAAACTTTAAGCGCGTGAATTTCAATTTTATAGGGCTCGACCTCACAAATCCCTTTTACACGACAACGCTTTTACCTGCCAATTGAATTGGTTTACTTGCAAAAAAGCAGTATCTTTTTTTTGATCTTCTGTGATCTTAAAGAAACGAATTTTTCAATCCTTTCAATGATTTTTTTTTTCTACCCCACACTTCTCTCACATGGAGTGATATGGAGCAGTAAAAAGTGCAATGTTTATCCACTTGATTTTCCACATTTTTTATTTTTTACCATTTGTTAAGGTAATAAATTATAATTTAGATAATGTAATGCTCACACCAATCTACCAATACCACTCATTTTTATTATGAATATTTTGTGTGCTTGGACTAAAATTTTGGTAAAAAAAAAAGGACCACCCACAATATTTTATCTTTTGTGTGTGTTTTTGGAATGACTTTTAAGCTTTATTTAACTTAATTTTGTACAATATTTGCGAGTTTCACATGAATACTTAGAAAAAAAAAAATTTATTTCTAGTTTCAATTAACTTATTTCTACTGCATGAGTCCTCAAAATAGAATTTTATTTCAAGTTTCAATTAGCTTATTTCTACCGTGTGGGTCTCATTTAGGATTTAGCTTGTATTTTGTTAAAAAGTCACTACTTTTTCGTGTCTTACTCTTTGTTTTTATCACTTTTTTGTTTATAGGGGATTCCATCTACTTTTTATTCCTACATTAATTTCGGCAAAGAAAAAACAACCAACTTATTGTATTTAATATATATATATATGAAAAAAAAAAAAAAAAAAAAAAAGAGTTAAATAAGCTATTCCAATCACACAAATCTAATGCAGCTTTTTAAAGTTCAAAATACAATCTTTTTTTTCTTGAAACCCAAGAAATTTTACAGTTAACAGCCCCACAAGCAGCTCAGTGGGATTCGCTACATTAAATTCCCCTTCCCTCCCTTTCACTGAATTAAGTAGCCCATGACGTTTGCTTTGGGAACCTACCTCATTATAATAATATTATTTCCCAATAAAAAATAAATAAAAAACAATCCTATAAAAATTAAAATAAAAAACCTTAATAATATTACCCCCAAAAAAAAAAAAAAAAAACTATAAGGTGGGCCTCTCGAGGCAAAGAAGGCCCAGGTGATACCCACTGCCACACCTAGCTGCAACTCCTTTTCTTCTCTAACCCCATTATAAATAGTAACCTAACCCTCTCTCTCTTCCTCACTGACTCACTCTCATTTACTCACTGCCCCCTGTTTTCGCACTTCCACTTCTTGTTTCTTTGTTTTTTTTCACACTCTCTCTTTCTCTGTTTTCCAAAAGCTTAGCAAAGAAAAGCCAAAGGGATTTTAGAGAGAAAGAGAATTGTTTTTTTTTTCTTGGAAAGTTTGTGTCTTTGCCAAAGTCTTTTAAGTCACTCCTTCATTTCCAACCATGGCTTCAATATCCACAAGTACTGCTACTTCCATTAGTGGAGCTCCACCACCCTTTTACTTTGATGAGAAGTGGAAATTGTCAAAGAAAGAAGCTTCTTCAAGAAGCCGATCTTCCACAATAGCAACAACAGCAACTAGTGCCACTACTCCTTTCATGAAGAATAGTTCTACTTCTTCTTCTTCTTCTTCTTCTTCCTCACACAGAAGGTGTTCTTTCACAAGAAAGTGTGCTAGGCTTGTGAAGGAACAAAGAGCAAGGTTCTACATCGTGAGGCGCTGCGTGACTATGCTCATTTGCTGGAGAGAGTATAGCGATTCTTGAAGAAACGAGTTTTATAGAGGGAAAGAGAGAGATGGCTCTCTAGAGGGACTAAACAAAGAAAGTTCACTCTTTTTTCTCATGCCTCTCTCTCTTTTTCCTCTTTTCTTTCTATGAGATCGTTATTGGGTAAAGCAAAAAAACACCCAGTTTAAAGTTTTTCTTGGCGTCCAAGAAGGAAGAGGAAGAGAAAGATATATACTTGTGCATAATTTTTTTTTTTTTTTTTTCACTTTTTTGTGTTTTTTTTTTTTTTGGGTTAGATTTTTTTTGGGGCTCTGAATCTCCTTTGAAGGAGACGGGTTCGTGATGTTGCTGTTAATTAATTCTACTGTTTATCTGTCTGGAAATAGAGAGACATCAAATTCAGAAGAGAATCAAAATTAGCTTTCAGTAATCCCATTATCATTGGTTTGTGTTTTTTCTTTCTTATTTTTTGGTTTTCGGGGCTTGGTGGTGACCTTATTTGAGTTATTTCTTTGTTTCTCATCTGGGTTTTGTTGATCTTGATGATTGAAGAAGTGATGGGTCATTTTGAGATCTCACAGCTTTCTTTCTTTCTCTCTCTCTCTCTCTCTCTGTCTCTAGCCTAGATGGAGATTCCATTCAACCATTGCAGCTGAGCTTTGTGTGGATCTGGTGTGCTTGGCTGACAAAGCCTATTATTTTATCTAGTTTTTTAATCAAAATTTTTAATTGGATCATGGATGTTGAAATTTTTTAAATTAATAAAGAAAAAAAAAGTCCCATCGACAGCAGAATGAGGATCAACGTGGGAGGAGTGAGAGACTCTTTGGATGCACAAAAGGGCAGCTTAAAACTAAAGATGCCCTTTAATTTCTTCAATTATTTTTTGTAAACATTAAAAATTTTGAAGCAATTGAAGATGAATTTTTTGGTATACAAAATTAGGCTTTGTGCAAAGGTAAATTCCCACTTAGATTCTGTCAAATTCTACTAAAATAGGCTATTGGCTAGAGAAGTAAATTGGGCTCTACACCCAATGAAGTGAATGAAATGTAATCCAAATGACCTCCATGTCCTCTTAACCTTTTTGTTCTTTGACCAGCTGTGGACCACTTTGACCCCTAATCTCATTCACATCATGAAGTTTTTTTTGAACTTTTTACCAGTTACCACAATGTTTTTTGAACCATCTTTTCATCTGGGTTTGCCTTTTTAATTTCCATCAGGTAAAATATTATGGCAAAGCTTAACAAGCACCCCATAGGCATAGATGCTTGTTAAGGTTATATAAAAGTGGTTTCATTTTAATAAAAAAATTAAATAAATAAAAAGAATATAAAACAAGTTCTTTTGGTTATTTTAATTTTTTATTTCCCTACAAAGTTAATCTCACACTGAAAAATAACATAAAACTGCAGAAAAAGACAAAATTGTATCAAAAAAAGTCAAAAGTTACTATTATCGGCCCATTAACACAATCCAAATATTATTAAGGATTGAAAGGATAGGCAAAGAGGAATATGTCTTTGGAAGATTGTATTCACTCTAATTACATGAAATATAATCATAACTATAAGTATAATTTTCTTTTGAGCCATAATGTTTGTTTATCACTATCAGATTCTTTTTATAGGCATGTTCTGAACCAACCACCCCTAACCAAAAAAAAAAAATTCTTAAGCGTGTGAAGTGTAATTACCATGTATATTTGGGGGTATTTTCGTCCATGAGAATTTTACAGCTAGGTTCTCTGTAGTTTATACTGTAGCTGTGTGGTGTGGTGCCATCATGCGGTCTGACTATTCGTTAAAAAAAAAATGGAAGCCTTTGGAAATCATAAAGTTTCAGTACTTATAAATCACTGACCTAAGTTTGATATATATTTATTTCTCAAAAAAAAAAAAGTTTGATATATATTTGTTTTCGTTTGGCATATTCAAAGGGAAAAAATTAGTAAATTAGTACTATAATATAAATGAGTATATGTAGCTTTGGGAATTGCAAGTAGGCACGTTTCCTGACAAAGCAGCACAAGAAAATACACATGGTGTCACACGCTCAAAGCTCACTGTTTTCTCTAGAATACGATTGCTTTGGATTGACAGTGGAAACTGGAAAACAATTTCCATTTCTATATATTATGACTATAATAACTGAAAAGTCCTCTGGCTAGCTAATCGCCACGTCTCTGACGTGGGTTTGATTTGAATCAACGGTTGGGTTGATGGGTTTCATTCAATATGTTTCTATGGGCATGACAACAATCTGATCTCTATCTGCAATTTTTACCTTGTTGATGGGTCTTATTCAATCTGTTTCTATGGGCATGACAATCCTTATATATCTTCATCTACCTTGAGAAAAAAGCTAATAACTTCTACCTAAAGTTTCGGTGCAACCAATTAGGAAAAAAAAATTGGAAAATTCTAAAATTATAAGTTAGAAAATATGAATACTTCATTTAAGGTGTTGTAACCACGTCGTATTCATGTTATAACTGTATCATACCAGCTGTTTCATATTATAATTTTTCAAAAATAGCTCATATTGCTATGTCGTATATATATTAGCATCCATGCTTCTCATGGTTTTAAAATGATAACATCTTCTACCTAAAGTTTCGGTGCAAACTATCAAAAAAAATGAAAAAATACTAAACTTATAATCTAGAAAGTATATATGTACGCTTCATTTAGGATACCTTTTTTTGTTATATCAAAAAATTGCTAGTGTTGTTGTGTCGTGTCAATACCCATGTTCATGGTCATGCTTATCATTTTTACTATAAAAGACTTAGAAACCGACTTGATAACTTTTTGGAAAATTTGTAAGACTTGTTTGTTAAGGATATTGAAATTTTCACATTGTTTCTTACCTAGCAATCTAGCATCATCATTCACTCGATTGGACCCACTACAACACGAATATACTTAGAAGAGTGTGGAATATTTGATGAACAATTTCTTGCGGATAGACTTATCGATTATTATGAGTTATGAGTTATGACTCATGGCGCCTGCTTTAGAAAGCAAGAGCAGAGAATAGTGTGTCCTAAAAGAATTTCTATTACCCTACTTTTGCTGCTTCTGCATTGCAAAGCAAACAGCTAGTTTCTCGTAACACTTGTAATTATTTTTGACCCAAAAAGTTGTACCTAGTGCACGCGGATTGAGAACCTGAGAATTTGCACATTCCATCATACATTGGGTTATTATTAGATTGTGATAATGATCTTAAAAGCATAATAAAAGTGTTCAATTCAGCAGTTGTTTGACCTAGAGGAAAATCTTCTAGCCCAAAAAGTAAATTATATTAGAAGAACCTGAGGGTGAATAATGATATTTTTTTATGCAAAGCCCTGGTTTTTAAGTTTGCCTTACAATAACAAACATAGGCTACATAGCTACACACTCTTTAGGTAGTTAACAAAGACTTCAAATTAAAAGTTATTAAATATTTCCTTCCTTTTTAAGAAAGAAAATTAATATTTCTCTTTGCTAGAAACTTCTATCAATATCATTATATTGTTTTTTTGTTAATACACGTTGTTAATACACATTTGTAAGTCTATTTTTTAAGTGCCAAAATATCTTCTACATTTTAGATGAAGGAACTTTTGACACTTAGATCTTGAGAGTAGTCTCTTTTTTTTATTTTTTAATACATTAATAGTTAAGGTGGAAGGATTTGAATCATAAATGTTTTTTTTTTTTTTCAAATCAAGAAGTGCCAAACAGTTGAATTACAAGAATCTTGACAATCTCAAATATAGTTAATGTTGTTTTTTGTTAGTTTTAGTGTGTTTGACATCAACTTATTAGCCTTTTGTTAATTGTTTTTGCTAAGAGAGTGTTAAATTATATACATACTTTGAAAAAAAAGTTTTTTATCAAGTCGTACATAAAAGTTAAAAAGCTAAAATTTGAATGAAAAAGTAAAAATTTGAATGAAAAAGTAAATCCAAATGGACACTTAGATAATGAAATTCATTAAAGATTAAAATTGCAACAATTTTAAATTTATAGGATCAACATCAATGTAATAGAAACTTTGGGATACTTACTTAATTTTAAAGAAAGGTCAAACCTCATGATTTAGCATGGAATTATGCCTTCTTTTTATGAATCCATATTAGATCTAGAGGTTTGAAAATTAATCATTGGGATTTAGCTTGGCGTGCTAAATGGGACCAAGGAGCCGAAAAGAAAAAGGGCAAAATAATTACATTCATGAAATTTTTTAATGAGAGGTTACCTAAGCTGCTAAGCACAAGAAGAAAAAGGTGGAAACATAGTCACCCCCACATATCTTAACCCACTATTAATCCGAAGATTATAAAATCTTAATGGATATTTGGATGTCTCTTGGAGCATAAAATTGTGCATTATACAATATTAGAATATGACGTTGACATTGCTTTATTGCCTTATAGTTTATTTATTTATTTATTTTTAATCAAGGGGCTATATGCTTAATAATATATATATTATATATATGTAAAAAGCCCTTTTCCCCTTGGAAAACGAGAATTACCACTTGACTTTTAGACAATACTAGATATCAATCATCAAAACATTGATTGATTGTCTTTTAGACAATACTAGATACAATAGTGCCTCTTAAATAATGCTAGTTGCTAAGATACGTTCTTGTCTTTTCAATTAAAATCTTGTAATGTGACACATTGAACTAGCTAGTAACTCGAATTTGCAAGAAAAACAAAAGGAAAGGAATCTTTTAATAGTTATACTGATGACGTAAAATTTTTGTTCCAACATGTTGTGTAGGGCATGGAATGACGCGATTCCCATGGAATGGAAACTATTCTTTGTCAATAGTAATTATTAAATAGCAATTCCTGTACATATTTAGAAAAATTTTTTAGAAATTTTTTTTATTTTCCATACATAAAAAATTTTCTACTAAAATATGCCCTAAAAGTACCGGCTAAAAACGAACCCCTCAATAAAATAGTGATATAAATTTAAAAAGACGTAAAAAATTTTTTTATAAATTAGATGATTAGTTTCTATTGATTTGATATACGATGTCAACTGTAATAATATAAAAATACCTAATAATTTTAGTTTTAAACTATTTTTTATTGAGCTATATGAGAGAAAAGTCATGGACTCATGGATGACCTATAACAATTTAAAAAATCACACTAAATTCAGTAATTAATGAGTGTAAAGCCCATTGTATCTCATAGGGCCATATAGGCATAGCCCAGAGTCTATGAAGACACGTAGGAGATTCTTAAAACTTCCTTATCAAAACAAATTGGTGGGTCCAGACCTTGTAAAGCCACACACTAAGCCATTTATTTTTAGAAATATTTTTTTCGAAATTAAAAAATAATGACAATTTTTTCAATTTTTGAAAAATTATTTTCAAAAATAGAAGGTACATATTAACCGGACCCAATAATTAAATACCAAAATTTTCATCGGTGTGGGCCTATCCCAACAACAAAAAATTCCCAAAAAGCCCTAAACCTTCCCTACGAGTAAAACGGTTTGTGGGCCCGGCCCTTCACCGACTGCCCTATGAAGAAAATTCTTGTAGGGGTCTAATTAGAAGAAGACAAAATTGCAAAATCACACCACAAAAATATATATAAATATATATATATATATATATTTAAAAAATGTGTGACATGCGTTTGTGGGTCCCTGGTTGGTCATCCATCTCAACAAGGATATGCATTCTAAACATAATGATTAATATTACAAATTTTAGACAACCTTACAAATTAATATCTCAGATCACAATAAAAAAAAATTTAAGGACAAAATTTAACAACAAATTTGATTGTAACTTTAAGATACAACTTTACTCAATATTTTTTTATTAGAGGTAAATTTTAACAAATCTACCCTTATATTACAATTTTTTTCTTATATCTTCCATGCTTGCAAAATTTCTAAAAGATTAAAAATCAATAGTTATGTCATCAATAAATTGTTTAAATTGCAAGTTTTTGTAGTAAAAATTATGCATAAAATATAAGCTTATAGATCATATAGTAAATAATATTTAATTGACACAAAATTTGACATGTTTATTATGAGCGTAAAGAACATACAATTCAACGGTTAGATTTTCAGAATATATAAGTAAATTTTAACAAATCCACCATTAGATTACATTTTCTTCTTATATCATCCATGCTTGCAAAATTTCTAGAAAATTAAAAATCAATAGCTATGTCATCAATAAATTTTTTAAATTGCAAGTTTTTGTAATTTAAAATTATGCATAAAATATAAACTTATAGATCATATAGTAAATAATATCCGATTGACACAAAATTTGATATGTTTATTAAAAGCGTAAAAAATATGCAATTCAACAGTTAGATTTTTAGAATATGTAAGTAAATTTTAACAAATCCACTATTGAATTACATCTTCTTCTTATATCATCCATGCTTGCAAAATTTCTAGAAAATTAAAGATCAATAGCTCTGTCATCAATAAATTTTTTAAATTGCAAGTTTTTGTAATTTAAAATTATGCATAAAATATAAGCTTATAAATCATATAGTAAATAATATCCGATTGATACAAAATTTAACATGTGTATTAAGAGCATAAAGAATATACAATTCAACGGTTAGATTTTCAAAATATATAGTAATATTTATTTTATTGTACAACCAATTTTGTAGCTAAATTTTGTCCTATAAACTATGAGTTTTTATTTTTTTTATTTTTATGTACTTATTGAATTTATATAAATCCGGAAGAGAATAAAATTTTACAACTGTTTTGTACCGTTGGTCACATGGTGTATATAAGTGACCCATAAAGCTCATAGTGGGTATGAAGACTCTCAATCCCAAGTGTGAGATGCTTCTTACTGTCTCTTTTAGTGGCCTTTTTAGCACTCCAGCTTGAGGGATGTGTCGGGTTGGAGTACAAGTTTGGACCATTATTCGGGGGGGTGGGACTAGGGACCCCTAAAGACTAAAGTTGTTCTTCTTTAAGGACATTGTGTGATATTTTTCTTAAAAATCCTTATACACATTTAGATAGTGTCTAAAAATGAAGGTTCTAAGTGTTTGGGGAGCTTGGACCACATTCACCCTTTGCTACATTGTACAATGTACATACATTGCACTTGGATTGCATTAGCAATTTAGCAAGTAGCAACACATGCTATTTGTTTCTTTTAGTGGGGTTTGCTCTGTCATCATGCTTCTTCTTCTTCTTCTTCTTCTTTTTTATTTGTTTTTATTAACCACTAGTGATACCTGTAATGAATACTGTCATGCATTTAGCATCCACCTAATTGTATTGCTCTTGGGTGATTCAGAAATAGAATTACTATTATCATGTTAATGCTTACAAAAGTTGTTGTGGCATCAATGAAGCTCCACTTTATTGGCAATGAACTTCTTACTAGTGATGTTAATAAAGAAAATATTAATTAAAGTCTCAGGCTTTAACTCATGTTTCAAAATTGTTCTTATACTTTAAAATGTTTGAAAAGAATCCTTACTGTTATTTGATACTTCAAAATATTGACGTAGCAAATAGAATTCATGAAATCTAGGTCACTTCGATAATATAGAACCATAGAATGAATTTTAATTTTTACGGCGGTATTTTCCATTAATTAGAAGATAGTAAAGACATTTTTTTTATCAATTTTGAAAAAATGTAAATAAAAATTATAAAATAGAAAGATGATTTTGAAATAAATATCAATCAGGAAGAATCAAAGTATACAATTTAGCCTTAAACTATTATTAGAGATGCTTTCTTGACGTCAATGCACAAAGCCTAATGAGACCACCTAGATGCTTCAAACCGAAGTGAAATAATGAACACAACTTTTGCAATAATGACTTCCATTTGATGAGGGGAAAGGCTATGAAGAAACACTTTTTGAATGTTAAACAATGATTAAAAGGAGATCATTTAAATCGAACCATCAAAATCATAGGATCAAGGACTTCATCATTTGTTTGACCAATTACAGTTCTTTTAAGCTAAAAATCAAATTGTAGGGATTAGGATTGAGCCCACAAACAAAAACAAAAGCATTCCATGTTACAAAAGCAGTCCACAAACCAAAACAAAAGCAATTTCATAGTAACGAAAGCAGTCAAAGATGAATACTTCTCTCATTGATAGAGGTGCCACTGGCCGCAACTATCTAATTAAAAGCATTTAAAATTCACATAAAGGCTCTCTAGATATGTGAATCATTTCAGCAATTGCAAATCGGTGGCAATTGATTTTGTTAAAGATAGCAAGCAAGATTCAACCCTTCACAAGGTCCAAATCTTTGGGTAGTATGTCTTTACCGAATGATTATAAGCTAGTTTCTTTCGTTTATTTTATTTACATCTCATGAGTTTTACCTTACTTTTTGACTCAGTTTTATTTAAAGTAATTTAACTTTCAATTTTTTTAAAATAAATTTTTTTGTAATTTTTTTGTCTCACATTAAACAAATAAGCTATCATAAATAAGTAATTCTCAAACAGACATGTTATATTGTAATTTTGATTTGTTTATTATTAGGTGGTTTAGCAATTTGACTACTATGTCTAGAAACATCATTATGGACAATTGAAGCACCAATCATCCAACCAGATAGCTTTATTATGTTGTCACCTAGCAGTTTAGAGGGATTTTTTCCAAACTAGTTTAACTTAATCCGTTCCTATAATTGGGTTTCTCAAGTCTTTTCATGACATTGTTTTGTCTACAGTGTAGAGACTATAGCCATTGCTTTGCTAGCCATTAGAGTTTGTTTAGTTTTTGTTAATTATATCTGTTATAGTTGGTTATTTAGAGAAGGTTAGGCTTGATTTTGTACATAAATATCATTATAATTGTAACTGAGTAATGTTAGAGACTTAACGAAATGTCACAATAACTTTATAACATTTCTAAATTAGTATGATCAACTCACATATGGGCCTGCCACAATTTCTAATTCGATTACAACTTTCTCTCTGGTTTCTGTGTGTGTTCTAACCTGCCTGTTGCTTTTTTCTCTCCCTGTTCTTTGTGTTTCAGTGTCAATCTCTAAAACTTTACAAAACCCTTTACGTGCCATTAATTCCTTTAACCATGAAATCCAAATCCTCTTTGCCACAGCTTTCCTGGTCATGTAAAATAATTGTGACACTCTCTATAATATTCTTTATAAATATGTTCATATTGGCCATGGTTTCAATTGATGATCCAGCCCCTGAAGTCATCATTCACTATCTCTGTATCAAATTTCCAAATATCAGATTCAAGTTTGGTTGCTGAATGGGTAGCCAAGATCTCAATTTTCAAACACATACCTCCCATTGCCGGTAACAAACAACCAATTATGTCAAAAGATTCATTCTAAGAACGTGTCGAATCATTTCTCTTACAAGGAACATATACTCGCATTGAATTCGACTCTTATAGAGCTAGTGTGGGGAATGCTTGGTCTAGACACCCTTATCGTCAAATTTTCCACGAGGAATTTGGAAGGGGATCAAATGGAGGTGAAGGATTGGGTGTTGGATGAGATCAAGAAAGATAGAGACAATGGGGCAGTGATTTTTGGCATGGAGATAGTCGTATGGACTAAGGAATACACTAAGGCTTATTGAGGTAGGTGTGCTAATTTGAGAGTGGATTTTAATCCAGCAAAGTGGGTGGCTACTTCAGCCGAAGGTTGCTATGTTACTAATTGGTGCCATCCTTTAAATACATTGTATAGATAGATAGAGAGTAGGGGAGGAAAAAGTGGGGTTTGAACCAAATGTTGTAGCACTACAAATGAAATGATAGTATTATTATCATTGGGATATTGCTTGAATCCCATGTTTTATTAAATTTAATATTACTTGTAAAAGAAAATATTATATGTACTTTTTTTAGTGATTATTTGTACTTTAATCAATGCAACGATGTGTTTGTAATGTAATTAGGGAATATAATGTACTGTATTTAATAACATGTATCTACTAGACTCATGCTTGTATATAATTAGTAAACTCACATCACAATGAGGATTTTGGTTTTGACAAGGGGCTTGGGTCTTTATGGGTCTATGATTCTATGTAGCACACAACAGTGGTTGGATGGGCTTATTAGAGAGGGGTGACAAATTAAAGGTAGTGTTTGGATCTTTATGGTGTTGGCTTTGGATATATTGGCGCTTGTTTTTTTTTTTTTTTTTTTTTCCTTGCTTGGTTTGGGTGACATTTTTGACTTCTTTGTTGTTTTGGATTTTGAAAAGAAAAGAAAAGAAAAAAAAAAAAAGTGAATTGTTCTTGATTATAATACTATTATTTTGAAAACTCATCTACACCCGTTTTTAGTTTTTAAGTAACGTTGTTGAATGGTTTTTTGTAAATAAGTTATAAATCGTGGGGCCTATTAACAAGGCCAAACTCTTTTTTTCTTTCTTTCCTTTTCTCTCACGGGCCCACCACTTTGTCCTTCTCTTTTCTTTTTTTCTTTCTTTTTCTCTCTCTTTAAATAAAATAGTATTCTTTTCATCACTTATAAAAAAAACTCATACACATACCAAACACATTATTATATTTTTTTTCATATTTTAAAATAAGTTAATTGAAACATGGTACCAAACACATTTTTTTTTGCATTATGTGTACTTTAAGCACGTTTTTCATAACACTTTTTAAATCATAGTTTTCACATCATTTTGAACAACAATATTCGAACACCACTACCAAATAAACACGTATTTTAAGTATTGTAATTTTGATTTGTTTATTATTAGTCTACCATTTATTTTATTATAAATATCTTTTAATTAATTCATATGAAAAAATTATTAGTAAAGATGTAGTCATTAAAGACTAATGGAGTTATGCTGTGAATATGATTTCATACATTTTTGCCTATTTATTTTCTCGCTTCACCTTCTTTTTTTGAACAAAGTTTGGCAGCAACATTTTTTTTTAAAATTAACATTGCTATATATTTTAAAAATCTAACTGTTTGATTGTATGTTCTTTATGCTCTTAACACACATGTCAAATTTTGTGTCAATCAAATATTATTTACTATATGATTCATAAACTTATTTTATTATGCATAATTTTAGATTACAAAAACATCAATTTTAACAATTAATTGATGACATATTTATTGAGTTTTGATTTTCTAGAAATTTTGCAAACATAGGAGAAATAAGAAGAAAATTTAATACAATTATGGATTTATCAAAATTTACATCTAATAAAAAGATATTGAGTGAAGTTGTAGTCATGGACACAACCATAACTTTATACTTATTTTTTTTCATATATTTTATCATGATGTCATATGTATAACTCGTCTTTTCGAACCGAAGTCAAGACTGAAATGTTTCCTATTTCAACTTTGAATAAGGACGAGAAAAGTTGAATTTATTGTACGAGAAAAGTTGAATTTATTGTTTTTTCCTGGTGGCTGGGAAAAGTTTTGATTCATATTATAGTGAATCCAGTGAATAAACAGAATAGAATAAAGTATCTAGGTTGAATTTCAAAGTTATCTTTTCTCAACTCCAATACTGGGACAAACATTTGAAATTAAAGGGTAGGGGGCAAATATATCTCTTGGTACTAGGACTGTTGAAATTTTGAGCTCTTTTGGTACTAAAACAATTGAACAAGGACTATTGAAGTTTTAGAGCTCTCTTGCTAAACTGTTGAAATTTTATAGCTCTCTTGCTCTTGGTAATAAAACAATAGTATGTATGGCCGCATTGCAACTTTGTTAATGACACGAATTGATGGGCAACAATCCTTCACTCTCGTCATTTCTTTCTTCACCTAGTTAAGATGCGATCGTATACTTGGGTGGACGATAGTAGTACATTGAATACTCCATTAATTCATGATCGTTCCCAACGGCCATGTATCCTAAAAATCTTTCAAGTCTCAACCATTATAACCAACGAACAAGTTTATACATTCCAATTATGGAAAGAAAAAAAAAATTTATGAGGGCCACGGTCATATAGGTTGCCCGTATAAAGGTAACATCTTCCCACTTGCCAAGCTAAAAAAAAAAAACTCCTCACAATCTATTTTCATGTGCATTTGATTTGAGTTTAGCAACAACTTTTTTACTTAGATATGTAGGTTAGTATCACAACGGTGTCCTTTAATTAAAATTTTCTTCTTGAAGGTTTTCTAAAGGTTCATGTTTGGAAAGATGGCCCATTGAAAATTTTTGCACCATCACAAATCATCATAATTTGATCAAGAAATGTTGCTAAGAGGCAGTAAAAAAATGTTTTTTTTGTAAGGATTTTTGGAAATAGTAAATATATATATATATATATATATATATATATTATCTATCACTGTTTCCAATTCTTTCTAGAGAGACTTGGCTTGGCTTTTTTAGCCCAAATATTGTTTGGTTTGGTTAATACAATCTGGCCCAAATATTGCCTAATGGTCTTAGTTAGGCCTTTGTGTGTGTAGAGTGACTAAAAGTGTCATGATGCAGGTCTCTAAAGTAAAAAAAAGATTTGTGTTTGTTTAGCCTTAGCCCAATTTAACCTTGATTAACCATACACAAATCTTTTTTGACTTTAGTGCCAATGGGCTACGCACGGCCCACGAAGTTAAACCTAACAGCATGCACGACCGCTATAGTGTTATGGGTTTTAAAGGACTTCGCTCCTTTTCCAGTTTGGAAGTACTTTATTGTTTTCAGAAATAAACGTTGGGATGAATTTAGCTTTATGAAAGAGAATATGGGTTTCAATATTTTTCCTTTTTTTTTGGGTGAAAAAGGAATTCATTAACAAAACTAAGAAGAGCACACAGACTCAAGACAAAGCCTGTTCAGATACATACCAAGAAAATCTAAATCTAAAAACTTGACAAAATCCACAGGCGGACAAGCAAGAAAAAAAAAATCAGAGGCTTGACTTCCTCCCATACAAGCAAGGGCATCAGCGCACCTATTAGCTTCGCGATAACAATGCCTAAAGCGAACCTGAGGGATCCGGGACACCAAGAGCTTGCAATCCTCCATGAGAGCAGAAACAAACACATTAGCGTAATACGGGTTGGCAATGGCCTCCACTATAGCCTTAGTGTCGAGCTCCACTTCCACAGCAGCAAAATTATAGTTAAGACACACATTAAGCCCATCACGAAGGGCCCACAGTTCAACAATGAAGCTGGTTGTCAATCCGATCTTGCGAGCAAAACCAGCAATCCATTTACCTTCCTCATCACGAATTTTTTTTTTTGGGTACTGTTTCTATGTGCCTAATTTTGCTACCATATTCTGTTTAGTAATTGAAAAAGGTGAGTTAAAGGATATTGGACTTAAGCTAGAGTCTGGGAATGTCCAACTAAATATTCATAGGAGTACTTTGGCTTAAATAGTCGGAAGAAGGAGTAATTTCGAGGAAAGAATGAACCGAGGAGGATGGAGAACTGTTGAGCCATATCAAGGATGTTGGCCTAGAAAGTAGCAGTAACCAATCCGAACAAGAGTTGGAGGAAGCTTCTTGACGAAGCCATCATCTCCTCTACATTAAACACTCTGCACCAACCAAACATGCCGCATTAATAACTGAATGACACCTGAACAGTGTTTCAATAGTCTGTTACCTGCTCAGCACAACCTCAAAAGGAGGGGAGAAGAAAGATGGGACAAGTATCTTGCCTAAAAGATCATCCACTCTACAGGTGGACAGCAAGGATTGAAGCATTAGAGCTATAAATAGGGAAATATCCCCCATGTATAGAGATCTAATTCAAAGAGAGAGTGAGAGAGAGAGAGAGATAAACTTTGTAATATTGACTAGAGCTTGACCTTGTATTCCCATCTTAGAGCAAACGTCCCTCAGACTTTTCTCAAGAAGGTGAAATAATCAAGAATTGATCATATCTTTTATAAGTTTAACTTGTGTTATTGTTTTTTCCTTTCTCCACGTTGAAATATTGTTTTAACTCAACTATTGGTCCAAACATCCATCTCTTACAAATTAATTGTTTTGGATAAAAGCCCAACCCATCAACCAGGGTCCTCAGTTTTTGACCCATACAATAATAAATACAATTGATTATAATGTACAAACTTTTTTTCTTACCATATAAGAATTTAAAATCTGGAGAATTCAAAATTAATAAATTATTCAAATGGTCAAAGAACTTGTAGTATGGAGCATCAGTCTAGGACTATACACGAGCCAAGCTGAGTATTAAAAATCAAGATTGTTTATTTAATTTTATTTTGTATACAAACCAAGTTCTAGCTCAGAATCAAATAATATTAGATATTCAAGTTTAGTTCATTTTCTTATCAAATAAGGTCAAACTTACTCACGAGCTACATAACAAACTTTTTTTTTCCCATATATAGTAAAACTATGAGAAAATTTTTTCGTCCCTTCATAAATTACAAATAAAATAATTATATTATCAATTTACCTATTTACACAATCCAATCTTTAAGTTTATATAAGTAAACTTCTAGACAATTATATATTTATATAAATAAAAATTAGATATAATTAAATAAAATCTCATGTTTGCAAGCTTGTTCACAAACACATTATCATATTTGATCCTAACACGTTATCAAACACTTTATCTTAACAGAATGTTGTGAAATCTCATGTTTGCAAGCTTGTTCACAAGCGTGTTATCATATGTGCATAAACTTAGACATGAGATGGGCTTGTTTAGCTAAACAAAGTTACAGACTGAACGTAAACAGGCATTTCTTAAGCAGCCCTAATCAGGAATATAGCCCATGTATAGATAGTCCAAAACTCACCGTTTTGAAGTCCAGTAGATAACATCCCACACGCTCAAACGTAAGCGCGTGCACTTCACGCACCCCCAAATTTCACACAGAAAATAAAAAGGCCACTATGGTTGCCTTGTAGCGAGAACTTTGCTTTTACACTCCTATGGCCACCGAATCTCTCCGAAACTCGCCGAAATATTCAACTTCAAAACCGATACCCGATTTGTCCGTACCACAGCTCTGTGAAACCCTAGATTCTCTTGTCTGTATGTTTCTGCTCTGATTTTTATTTTATTTTTTTCGTTAAATTTAGTTGATGAATCAAATAAAGATATGATTTTGGGAACTGGGTTTTTTTTTTTTTTTGGTGGGTTTGTTCTGTTTTGTTTTGTTTTGTTAATATTGTTTTAGTGCATTTGACTAACTAATCTTTTTACCAATACAACATTTTCTAGAGCTTGCATAGTTACTAAGTAACTAGGAAAAGGGGAATTATAGTATAAATGGAATTACTTATCTGGTTTGTGCTGTGAGGATACTGTGATATAGCATATATCTGAAATTTGTAATGTGGACATCATTATCTTTAGGGTGGTAGATATTGTACTATATTTTCATAGCACAAATAGTAAAAGTCTATTGTCATGGAATAAAATATCTGGGGTTCGAACCCCGCCTATACAAAAAAAACCCAATTGGTGTCTTAGTCTGATGCCATTAGTTGAAATTATATAGTATCTATGAGAGAAGAAGAAGAAGATTGCATGTACCCCCTCCTTTTTACATAAATAGTTTGACTTGTGAGAGACTGAGATACAAGGGTAGTATTGGCTGTTGTACTAAATATGAATGGTTAAGGGAATGGATTAGCCACATTAACATAGTACCTCAATCTTATCATTCATGTTCTTTCTTGTTGGGGGTAATGTTGAAATACTTTCCTTGGGCTTAGGATTTAGTAAGTGAAAAAGGTCCAGACTCTTTCTAGTTGTTTCATTTGTCCAAGTTTATGTATGGGCAACAACCTACAGTGGACATACTTTGTAGGATCAGCGTGTTCTTGTAGTTGTACTTAATTTGTTTCATTTTTAATCAATATCTATATTCAAACTTAAAGTTATGAATTGAGAACCTTTTTTCTTTCGATGATTGCGTATCATTTATTACATCATTGAAAGCCGTCTTCAATGGTAACCCGCATCTTAGTTTGGATTTGTATTTGATATCAAGGCACTTTCTTTGGTCCTTATTCATCCTTCTCATAATTTAAGTTTTTAACATCTGTTTAGTGATAGTGTATCAGTGTGGTAGCACCATGCAAATCATACTAATGGCCTGAGGCTCTGAGCATTCCTTGGTCTAGTATCTGGAAAGATTTAAAGTCTTGGTAGCATTCAGCTTTTCCTATGTCTTGATCACTTGATGTGACTTCTGCCTAACAGGACATTGACAGTTTGGAGCCATGGGTGATGCTATTGATTTAACTGGGGATGGAGGTGTTCTTAAGACAATTGTAAGGCAAGCCAAAGCTAATGCCATTGCTCCAAAGGATGACCTTCCTCTTGTTGATGGTATGTGCTTGTTTCTAATATTTACTCCCTGTTGGTATTTGTGACAAAAATGTCTAAATTACTAAGTATAAAAGTGTTTGGAAGTTAAAATAAGTCTATGATCATCACAATATGGTTTTTGTGTTGAGCAGTTCATTACGAAGGCGTTCTTGCTGAAAATGGTGAAGTTTTCGATACTACACGGGAGGATAATACTGTGTTCTCTTTTGAGGTTGGAAAGGGCACTGTAATCAAGGCTTGGGACGTTGCATTGAAAACCATGAAGGTCAAAATTTGCGACTCTTGATGGAATTCATTTGAACATATAGGTTCAAGTTTTTATTACATATTTGATGTTTGATTTGCAGGTTGGGGAAGTTGCAAAAATCACTTGCATGCCAGAATATGCCTACGGAAGTGCAGGTTCTCCGCCAGATATCCCACCAAAGTAATCCCATTGTACTTTTTATCTAACAAAATTGCTTAGAAACACAATTAAAGAGCTGATAGCTATGTGAAGTTACATGCATTAAATCTTCCACAAACACCACTGAAGTGTTTCTAGCAAACTTGAGAGTCGTCCTACCCAGGGGATGGAGCATAGGTCCTCACAAGGACTTATATTACCAAGCGAAAAAGAAATAAAACTATAACTGACTTTGTTGGGGACCTTGAACAAACTTTTTCCTTGAACAATTCCAACTGATCATCCAACAAATTTTCATAGAGGGAAAACTTCCAGAAGACAAAAGATTGGAAAATGAGTCTTGGTGGTTAGGATTACACAAGTACAACCCTCATATAGCAATGTGCTAGTCTAGCACATTGCTATATGACTGCTAGTGTTGAACTACTTTGTTTATGATTGTTAACAAAGTCTTCAGAAAAGTTTGCATTTGCGTGATTAATTGCCTTTGGTACTTATCAAAAAAAAAAAAAAAATTTCCTTTGGCTATTGTTGGTTTGTTGCAAGTAGATCGTTTTCCTCCAATTTCAGCGAAATTAATGCACCCACTGTTATCTGTATTTCATGCAGTGCAACACTTATCTTTGAGGTGGAATTAGTGGCCTGCAGGCCACGGAAGGGTTCAAGTTTGGGTAGCGTTTCAGAGGAGAGGGCTAGGCTTGAGTAAGTCATACATTATTATCATTTCCATGTATTATTCTCTAGAAATACAAACCCAGATCATTTTATTTTCCCTGAGATTCACCTATTTTGAGAAATATTTAATTTTCTGTGTTGCTTGTCAAACCTCAAATCAGAGAGCTGAAAAGGCAGAGGGAGCTTGCTGCCACAACCAAAGAAGAAGAGAAGAAGAAGAGAGAAGAAGCTAAAGCTGCTGCTGCTGCCAGAGTTCAAGCCAAGTTAGAATCCAAGAAAGGTCAAGGAAAGGGAAAGGGCAAAGCAAAATAAGGGCATTCACATATTTATTTACATAAAAATGATCTATGATAACTGAATAGATACTTCAAACTTATTTCATGAGTTAAAGACAAGAGTGTACTACTACTATGACAATAGTAACAGTTGAAAGGTGTGCAAGCCTATGCTGGTTTGGAAATCCTGTTGGTTGTGAATGAACCCATTTACAAGCCAGCAATATTGAATTTCAATGTCAATCAGTGATATAAATAAATAAAAATGTTGTCTGATTATTTGCACAATTTTTTGGGATGCATGCAATGGGAATGGTCCTTTTACATTTTTTTTTCCTTTTTAAAAGCGCATGATGCCTTTACATGAACAATCTGATCCAACCGTAGGCAGTGGATTGGTTTTCCACGGGTTGAGAATTTTTAAAAGAGGTTAGATTGGTTTGTAATTTTTTTTTTCAAACTGCTGAATCCAAATCAACTTGACCCTTTAAATATACTATATGTGTTCTTTTTATAGGTACACATTACAGTATCCACTACAATCCATTCAATAATTTCTCACCTACATCCTACGTTACAATCCTTCCAATAACAATGTCATTCTAATTTTACCATTTTCATGCTAGTTCTCACTTAGTCTCTACTTTTGTTAGTCATTACATTTTAGGTCTTAGAATTTCTATTTTGTGAGCTTGATGTATTAGATGTTTGGATGGAAAATTTTTACTTGTTAATTTGATGCATTTGGGACTTTTCTACATAACCATTAATTGATATAGAAAGTTTAAACACAATATTAGAGACATGATCTAATATTTTTCTTTTTAAATATTAGTTTAAGTAATTTTCCAACCTAACAAGGTTAGTTTAGATTAAAAATACACCTACTACCGCGGAGGTGGCCTAATGGTAGGAAGTCTGGAAGTCTTCGTGGCCCATCAGTATCACTTTGCAAATTTGAGGTTGTGGGTTTAAATAAAAAGAAGTGTAACGTTTACAATTTTTTCACAACAAATCATAGGTGGTAAGTTGTTATTGGTTATAATTTGAATTTACAAATTAAATTACGTTTTTGCCCACTCATAACAACCTACCACTTATAATTTGTTAAAAAATATTATGAATATAAGATTTCTCTTAAATAAAGAAAAACTCCATTATTATATCGAAGTCCCACGCCATGCATGAGTTTGGTTTAAGTAGAACCTTTTTTATTATCAAAAATAAATTAAAAATGCACCCAAAATCGAATCAACATAGCCTTGCACTTACCTTTCTTGGCCTTTACATTAAAGTATTTCAAGTCCAATTATGTCTTGTATGCATTAATGAAGTTTTGCACAAAAATTGACGTCTTAACAATACAAACCACATTGGTTACAAATGCTTTGCCACACATAAGTGGAATAATTTATTTATTTTGTTTATAATTTGATAGTTGGAGGGGCAGATTTGCATCCTAAACAACTTGGTTGGAAACATCATGGGGGTGTTTGGTACATGCACTTAAACAATAGTTTTCAGTTTTTAAACAACATTATACGTATTCTCACCCACATGTACTTCGAAAAAATACAAACAACGTTATTAGAACAACATTACCAAACGGGCTCCTGATTGTGACAAATTGATAGTTGAGCTACAAAGCTCTTGGCCATATAAGTGGAATAACAAAAACAAACGTCCCCACCACAAACCACACACCCCCCCCCCCCCCCCTCCAAAAAAAAAAACCACAAAAGAAATTAGGCCTAGTTCCAAGTAATTTTAAAACAGATCTAATTCCAATTGGATCTTCCAAGAATAAAACAAAGACTTGTAATGTGACTGATGACACAGTTTTCTAATGGTGCCTATGTCAAATGATAATTACACCAATGCTGCCATTACTTACAAAATGGACCTATTATTTTGACAGATCCAGTTAGATCCGCGGCATATTAACATGGGTGAATGTATCTCAAAGCATCATGAATCCACGTCTAGGACAGTGCTGGTACTTAAACCATGTAAGAAGCATCCATCCCACCTTGTCCATTTTCCTGCCACCCAGATCCTGCTCTGTATTTACAAACAGGGCATGTTCCCTGTTGTCGCAGCCAAGGGTCGATGCAGTTAGCATGAAACTGCAAGACGATAAAATATATTAGGATTGCAATAATAATTACGCTGACTTACGTCATTCAAAATAACCACCTAGTATAACATACTGAACGTGAGGAAATACTATCTATGCTATTAAAAGGCTCTTCCACAAATCGGAGTCATATCGAGATGAATCTAAGCAACACAGTTTTCAGTATGTCTCCAAAAAGGGATTTCCACCAGTCCAATTAGTTAGTGTATCACAAAATTTATACTTTTATAAAGGAGTTATGGGATTCTGTTCTTCACTTGGAAGCTATTGACATAAACTTGGAGAATTGAGCTTCTATCACCTTATGCTGCAGGATGGGATATATTAGTTGTTCATGTGAAATGACAGAGTGCTATGACTGTCATAGTAATAGAATATATGAGAGGCACGACCAGTGTATTCTGACTGTAACTTTTGAGTCTTTGACACAGATGAGCATACCCATTGTAGAACAGGTTTCCCATAAACATACAGATTATAAGTTTGAAGCAATCTATTTTAACAAATGCCCAATTTTAATAATAAAATAATTAAAAATTTCAAAGATTTGCTAAGACACTACAGATGAGGAACCGTAGTGTCTTAGCAAATCATTCAGTGCAAGAAAATGAGGAACCTGATGCAAGCATGGCAAGCTACGGATGAGCTCTCCCACATTAACTTGCTCCAAGCAAACACTGCAAGTCAGTTCATCATCTGATGCCTTTGTGCTCCCAACTGCATGGGCATTGTCTTGCTTCTGTTCAAGAGAAGTAAAAACAGACGTCATCTATTCATCATCATCATTATCCAAAAAAAATAGATGTTCTGCAGAATGTAAAATTAAAACCTCTGACACAAAGGGAATGCAAAATTCATTCACATGGGGAAAAGTGTATCATGTTTAAATAATATAAGCAAACAAAGATTATCTCTATACTTGTATGTTACAACAGTTCAAATTCATACATTGATCTCTAACTATCAGCCTCCAATGTGAACAACTTAATAATACTCATTATGAAGCACAGGTGCAGTTCCGGATTCGGGTGCGGGTGCAGGACTTGGCAAATTTTGAAAAAGTAAGGTGCGGGTGCGGCGATTAAAAAATTATTAAAAATATTTTTATTTATATTTTCTATATATTTTTACTATTAAAATATCCTTAAAAAACACATTACTGTGGCCTTGGTTCACAAAACAAAGAAAGAAGGCAAGAAATACAAAACAAAAAAGAAAACACAAAAGAAGCAACAAATATTCAGAATAAAATTGAGAAATGACAAATTTAGGATGTTTGGGCCTCTTTCAAAGCCGATTTCGGCTGTTCCGGCATGATTCAAGGCCGATTTCGGCCGTTTCGGTCCGTTTCGGCCGTAACAGTTAGTTTCGGCCACCGGCCAATACGATCCGATTCGGCCAATACGACCCGATTCTGGCCGAATTGGCCCGGTTCAGCGCAAATCTGAGCCGAGTCGGCGCGAATCCACAAAAAAAAACTCAAACGCGGCACAGACGCGCAGGCAGCAGTGTCGGACGCCGCACCCCGCGTTGGACTCTAGTGCGGCACCCTCCCAGCCGTATCAATGCTTCATAGCATATAAAATACAATTCAAAATTGTAAGCAAGGCATGCCAAAGAATAGCATGATTTGCAGACAATCCCATGCACCCAACAAATTTCACACACAAGGGAAAAAAAAGGAGGGGGGGGGGTGCTAAAAAAGTACATGTGTGCGCAGTCATTCCTATGTTTACAAGGAAGCACAAAAGTTAGGCCTGATCAGACAGCAGATCTTTTAATATAGGGTCATGTTAACGGGTGCCCTTATGGTAATTGTTAATGAACCATTTTAGTAAAGTTTTAACACCACGTTCATGGGAAATATAAAAAATTGTCAAAAAATTAATTTTTTTTTCTTTTCCCATAAAAAGTCTCTCAAAATATTTCCTAAACCAATGCCCTTAGGCTTAGGGCATCTATTTACTTTTCCCTTTAATATATACCACAAGTCATGCAAGCAAGCAGTACTACAAAAGAGTGTGGGAAAAAAGATTTAATATAGCAAATACCTCAGCAGATGCAGAAGACGAGGCCGGTTGCATCAATTGACCACCACTGTATTCAAAACATTAAAAGATAAATGGATCACAAACCCAGATATAAATATAGTTCATCCATTTTTTTTTTTTTTTAAAGAAGAAAAAAAAAAAACCTAATTTAAAAGTAATCAAAACAGCTATAGGAAAACTCTAGGGGTTGCCAAAGGCCAGAAACGATATTTACATTTTATTTTTATTTTTTTAAAATTTGGTAATTAGCCGCACACCCAATGGAACTTGAAACCATGACCTCACCCTCTAGCTTTCTCTTACAAGGGGAGGAGGTACTCTTTGAGCTAAGCTCATGGAGGAAACTATATTTTATTTTTTATTCAGTAATCAACACTTCTAACCAACATTTACTCCAACCAAATCCAAATATTAGATTCAGCCAGAAGAACATACTTTTGAGGAGCTGCAACCTTGTACTTATGGACTGGAAGGGCATTTATCTCCTCATCACTCATAGAAGAGAGTGAGGGCACATTATCAGCATCCAGTGCTCTCAAAGTTTCATAATCTGAAATCCAATACCAAATAGCTCAAAATAATATTTAAAATAAAATAAAATCACATGCTATATAGCTTTGGCCGTCAATGGTATAATTTCAATTTATAAGCTTTAAAATACATAATCAATAATAGAATACACAACCAAAACATAACTACCAGACCTAGATCATCGAATTCCCTGTCAAGAAGTGCAAGCTGAAGTCTGAGTCCTTGTAAACGCCCTCTTGTTGCAAGTGCTATGGATGGAGGCATATGCAACCGTAGTTCAGTATGACCAAGTAGGCCACTGGCTGCCGCAGCATGAGATTGGGCCTGAGCTTGAAGTTGCTGACAAGTTGCATACATCCTCAGCGTTGTGGCCATCAAGAACACACCAAGCACTAGCCAGAGCTACTCACAAGAGGGCCCAATAAGTCACTTATGGAAAAAATTTAAAATCTCAAGATCATATACTATCAGTCTGTTTGGATACCGCTTATTGCTAAAAACTGAAAATTGAAAACACTGTAGCAAATTAATTTTTAAATATGTGAATAGTGCTATGGGACCCAGTTTTAATGAAAATTTTGCTGAAAAAAGTACTTGTGGGTCCCGTGAACAGTGCACGGGACCCACTCATTCAGACGCAAACGCAGCTGAATACTACTTTCAGCTCTATCCAAAACGTAGGCTATAAAGAAAAAATTCTCAACATAGAAAATCAGTACAAGAACATACCAGAAAGTTTGGCGACATCTGGTGTGAGTTAAGTATCATGAATAGCAAGAGAACTGACACATATTAACAAGTAATGTGTAGATGAGAAACGCAATTTTTGACATTACATATCAATTAACAAAATAAATAAAATTGACAGTAAATACCTGTGACAAGAAAAGCTAGCGAGTTGGAATTAACAGAACGCGCCGTATGAACCCGCTGATGGGGAGCAGAATCAATATAAAAAACTTATTGATTGATGATTCAGAATCGGAAATAGATATATAAGATAAAAATATCCAACCCAAGATTTGGGTACAACAGTAAACTTGATCCAATGCGTAAATAACAATAAACATACCATTGCACGCCGCTCAGGTATAAATCCTGGAAATCCAGTTTCTATATCTCCTCTTGTCCCTCGGAAAACAAAGCTCATGGCTGTAGAAGTTTATGAGAGTTTCACTGGAGTATAGAGTGACTGCTTCACAGGCTCACTGAAATATATAAAGCACCTAAAAAATAGTCTTTTTAATCTGCAAAATCCAAATCCCCACATATTAATGCAATATAAATAATGCATGCTAAAAGAGAAGAGGTAAAATGCAATCAAGACACTAACAAGTGATGATAAACATATTAACAAATTAGAAACCCAATGTGTATGACTATGATCCACGCAAATGACCAATAGATCTATAGAGAACCAAATTAATGTTCAAATGATAAACCTTCAAACATCTATGACAACAACAACAACAGAACCCAAAACCTTAGTCCCAAAACTATGAGGTCTGCAATGGATAAACAGACAAACATCAATTGAAGAAAATTCAATAGCACATAAACAAACCCAACAAGGGTTCATCCCCCCCCCCCCCCCCCCTCCCCCAAAAATTGAGACTAAGGCTTGGTTGTTTTGTTGTTGTTATTGTTGTCTCTTGACTTAAAAAAAAGAAAGGAAAAAGATAATGTTGGGTAATGACTCTTAATGATTTCTTAAATACAATATTACAAACCAAGTCACACCTCCATAAGACTAAGAAATTTTATATTATAAAGCCAAAAGTGCTCAAGTTTTCAACAAGTATAGGATTACACACACCATCAAGATATTAAAATGAAATAACTTATCAAAAAAAAAAAACATGAAATACTAAATTCACAACATTGACATAATAACAACCTATAACCACAAATGGGGCATCGTGTAAAATGTGAGTCATTTACACAACAGAGAAAGAGTATAGAATCAGCCTTAGCAATTAATATCATTCTTCCAATGTTTTTAGCCAGCAATCCACTCCCTCAAATGGGTGCATTGCATTCAGAACCATTAATTTGGAAGCACATTCACATAAGCATATTTAGCCTAATAAGCAATGCCTAAGTCACATGGAATTCACACAGAAAATAATTCAAAAATTTTCTTATTCTTTTTTATTTTATATAATAAGAAAATCCTATTACTTCTACAAATTCTTTCACTCTCTAACACAACAACCAGAGCAACCAAAAACAAAAACAAAACAAAAAAACCCCAAAACCCAGTTAAGATATAATTCCAACATTACAAATTACAAACAAAAATATGTTACATTTAAGTCATAGAATTTGAGATAAACCAAAACCCTAATCCCAAAACAACATTCCAAACATTACCCACTAAAAAAGAGTCAGCAATCAATCTCATAACATAGAAAACACACATTATCACACACACACACACATATATATATATAATACTAACAAAGCTTAGTGATCTTTCCTCATGAAAAGAAACGAAAAGTGATCTAAAAGCAAAGAGAGATTGACAAAAAAGAAAGTAGATTCCAAACTTACAGAGTCAGATCTAAAAAAGGTTTCTCTATCTATGAATTTGGACCCAGCCCGTTTCGATCAAATGCAACGTTTTTTTCGATCTCCGTTGAATGGGAACGGACTGAGTTGAATCGGAGAGATCCTCCGAGTCGGACGCGCTCTGTTCTGTGTGTCAAAAGCCAAGTTTTTTTTTTTTTTTTTTTCTTCTTCTTCTATAGTGTGCTTTTTGTCGGAGATGTTTGGTTTTTCCTTAATTGGAAAAAAAAAAAAAACATCGTACGATGTCGTATTAGGATTGGCTAAGGCTTACGTGTCGGCATATCTTTCAACTTGAAACTCATTTAATATTCTGCCTAAGTTTGTTTTGTTTTGTTTTTTTTTTTTTTTTTTTTTTTTTTTTTTTTTTTTTTTTCAGAATTCAGCCAACGTTTAAAACTTTGTTCAACCCACATAGAAAGCCAGCTTTTTTAAAAATATAATCCTAGTATAATTTTATATTTGTGAATAATCATTAAAGATTACAATAGGGTGAGATGAGACCAAATTAAAAGTATCTTATCTTTATCTTGTTGCGAGAAAAACCTCTATTGATCAAAACAAGTCACATTTGGAATAAATTGAAGATATATTGTCATTCCCAATAAGGTGAAGATAAACCAAAAACAGAAGGAACAATCATGGGAGTATTAAAAGAGAGAGAGGATAAGAGTTTAAGATACTAGTAGTCTAATCTTCAAAAAAAAAAATACTAGTAGTCTAGTAGAATATATACAATAAAATTAATTTAAAATATGACATTTATAAAAAATATATATTATGTTAAATTAAATATATAAATCATTCAACCTCTACTCGCATCAATTATTCGAGATGGAAAAAACTAAAATGGGACAAAGCGAGACATGGAATTTTTTCTATCCCCCTCAATGACAAACAAAATCTTACCAAAGTCGTATTTTTGTATTTAGGACTCCTTTTGTATACATAGAAACATAAATGTTTTATTTGGAATTACCTTTTCTTGCATTTTGGTTATGATCTTAAAAAAACATTATTTGTCATTTCACTTACATAATAAGTCATTTGTATTTTTTGATTTTAGGTATGGAAAAAACTTTGATCAATGGAACTTGATGTATTTTCTCTTTCTATTTAAATAAATTCCCCCCTTTCTACCCAAAAAAATAAAAAATAAAAAGAACTTGGATCAATGGAACGCTAATAGATTGGTTAACAAAAACAATGGGTTTGGGAAAAACGTCTTCCACCTTTAAAACTAATGTTTTGGCTAGTGGTATGACGATTCTTTAATAGTATCTAGTGTTTCCTCGAATGTTTTGATATATCATCCGAATAAAAACTTAATAATTCCTCCCTCCCCTTACTAAGACTACAAAAAGTAAATTTTGATTTTATATTCATCTATTAAAAAAATGATTTCAAATTTAAAAAGTTTATAGTGTGCTTCGATGACATGATTTGGGCATCTAGATTTGAATTTGGGTGATTAAAATCCAAATAACTTGTTTGGAAAATTTAAAAAATGTCAGAGATTTGGATTTGATAAATCCACCAAGGATTTTAAACCTTTAAAGTGTTTGGATTTGAAATAACTCCTAAAATCAATGGATTTGAAATTCCTTAATTTCAAATCTATTAATCTAAAATCCAAATCCAAATCCAAGTTCTCGAATGCAACCTAAGTATAATGTGATAACTTAGGGGTTGTTTGGTAAGAGTATTTAAATGTAGTTTTTGTTTTGCAATCCATAAAATGGTGGGTCCTACACTTGAATTTATTGTTTGGCTAATGCTTTCTAATGAATACAAGGAAATCAATAGGCTGAATGTTTCGGGCGTTGGCGATCTCAAGGTTACTGGTAGTGTCCTGAAAAAGGTAAACACAAAATTAGAGGAGGCCGGGGAAGACCGGCCAAGAATCCTTCGATGGTAAAGTCAGTATTTTTGGAATTCTAATTTTTGTGGAAGTGTCTGAATACTTTACCCTCCTGTAAAAGAGCCCTTATATAGTGTTTGTCCGAGGTGGTTATTCCCCCTATCGTTGTAGAGTTCGGAAGATTCGGAGGTAACTTCTATAACCGCCATGGAAGTTACATTATTTGGGATCTGTTTTCTACAAACCGTTTATTAGGGGAACGATTTGTAATCTGACAGTAAAACAGAGGTTGCGCCGAGGAACATGTTCAGGACGCAAGGTGCTCGTCCTTACGACTTCACGGACGGACGAGCTTATCTTGCGTCGAGGAACATGTTCAAGACGCAAGGTGCTCGTCCTTATGACTTCACGGACGGACGAGCTTATCCTTGGACGAACATGCCCTTACCTTAAACTTTTCCTTGGACGAGCATCGCGGACGAGTCTAGGGTTAGGTGATTTATCATGCACCATCACTTTCTAAATATAGTTTTCAAAAAACTATATCCTATTTTCCTGATTTAAAACAGAATTTTGAAAATGGCTAAGGAGTGTTTTCAAGATATAGAAAATTTTTTTAATGACATAGTTGTAGATAAATTGAAAACAGCGGACCCCACATATTTACCCAAACTCTTTTATCTCTTAAATTAAGGAGTTTATCTTTATCACAAAAAGAATTCTCACACTTCAAATTTGAAACTTATCATTAAAAAAAAAAAAAAAAAAAAAACATGATGAGCTTTGTAAGGACACAATTTGGTTCCTAAGCCCAAAAGGTAAAAGGATCTAGGCCCAAAGAACCCAATACAATGAATTTGTAGAGGGTGGGTTAGAAAACTAGGTTTTAATGAGTTAGGTAACAATTATAATGGATCTAGATGACAATAACGTAAAGGTAGATTGGTTTTATCTAAAGAAAATCGTCCTCGACACAATCCGAGGAGATTAGTTCTTGTATATATCTCTTGAATTTGATTACAAGCACAATTCTTGTTACTACAGTGTTTCTCTCTTAATTTCCCGATCCCCTTCTCTCAGGGTCTTCTTTTTATTTTATACTATCCTCATTCTTTCATCTCTACCCTCCACGTGTAGAGTAGATTGTTGGTGTTGATTATTGTCTCATCAACACCTTCCTGAAGTCTTTGGGAGTAGCTGTAAGGCTGAAAACTAATGTTCAGGTATCACTTTTTCATTAATGCGGCCAGAGAGTTAATTATAAAGCATTCAATGCGGTGGTAGCAGCTTTCTCTTAAATATTTCATAGTTCTCCTTTGTCCTGTACTTTCATGATGTGTATCCTTATCAATAGAACCTCCTAGAACATTGCCCTGGATGACAGACCACACCTTCGGACCTCTGCTTTGCTCAGTTGGGGAAGTAATCCTCCTCGGACCACCTTCTTGGACTCTTATAACCAAACCCCATCTCTTCATCCACTAACGCGAACTTCCATGACAGCGTTTAATCGTCCACGGATTACTAGGCGTCCTCGGACTGGGCCCCCGGCCCAATATATACTACTGGGCCTATCATCCCTACAAGCTCTATTCCCTTATCATTATCCACAAAAAAAAAACAAAAAAACAAAAAAAAAAAGTGGGAGCCAAACGCGTAAAATATAAAAATTATTATCTAAAAACTAATTTCAAGTTCAATTTTTTGAAAATTATTTTTATGCTGTTTTGAAAACAAAAACAAAAAACTCCCGGATGTTTTTTTTTTAGAAATTCAAAACACTAAACTACGTCGTTTTGAAAGTTGAAATAACTTATTGGCAACTTCTTCAACTGAAGTGGATAGAAATACTAGGTTAAAAGTGAAGAGAAGTTAGAACATTTGCAGCAGTGGAGCTAAAAAGCTATAATGCTATTTTAGCTCTACTAATATACAAAAAAAGCCTTGCAGCAGTGGAGGCAAACTTATAAATTTTAGCTGATTTGCTACAGTGCACATCTATTTATAGATGTGCACTATAGCACACATCTAAAAAAAAAAAAAAAAAATTTATCCTAATTCCGATTAAAATAATGCAACTCACTCTATTTTTTTTTTTTCATTTCTTTTATTATATCTGACCGTGCTCTCATCTCTCTCAAGCTCTCATCCCACGCCGTCGCCGTCCCAGTCGTCGAAACCGATCGACCTCCCATAGTCATCGAACGTGGGCGCCCACGTCAAAGACTTCGGCGCAGTGCCCCGAGCCCCGTACGGCTCCACCTTGCCACCTTCATACGCATACGCACCATCATCGCGAATCGAATCGTAGCGTGGAGACTCCTCCGATTGCTTCCATACGGATCGGACCGGCTCCGACCAAACCTTCCGTACCTGTCGTCGAAATACCCACCGGCGTGGTCGAATTTCACTGGAGATTTGGGGTTTTTTTTTTTTTTTTTTTTTTTTTTCCTGCTGTGGACTGCTGGTGGTGGTGGTGTTGGTGGTGGGTGTGGGTGTGGGTGATGGTAGAGTGGTTGTGGACCTGTGGTTGGTGCTGTAGTTGTTTTTTTTTTTGGTAGGATATATTATTTTATTATAGTAGTTATATTATTTTATTGTGATTGTATATTATTTTATTGTATTGAAAGCTAAAATAGATCTACTGCTGCAGTATGTGTGTAGGTAAAATAGATAAAGTGACTTTTTGTATAGCTAAATAGCTAAAATTTTGCCTTCACTGCTGTGAATGCTCTTATAGGAATGAAATGAAATAAATTAAAATTCAACTACATAAAAATAAAAAATAAATACTTTCAAAGCCCACAACTTGGACTGCAAATGCAGAGGAAACGAACCGGGTTGCATGTTAGCTAGGGCCACATGTCCCACAACCTTATTTGCAATGATAGGCTTCTAACAAAAAGCTTTGGGCCTAAAATTTGGTGGGTTAAGACCCAAAAGATCCCTTTTATTCTGGTTCTATTGTCTAAAAAACAAAACACAATGCCATGACAAATTGTCTGCTGATAGAAGCTAAAAAGCCTAATGAAATATCTACAACAAGGCAATAAGGCATGTCCAGCTCTTCCCAAATCCCAAGCGGTGAGCTCAGTTTCAAAGCCCATTAAATGGGTTGGTTTTGATGGATACCAACCTAAATGGATCTCAAACTTCCAACCCAAACCAAACTCAAAATAGTCTATTTAAACCAACAACAATAGGTAGTAATACATTTGGATCAGTTTCGGCTTATCCTATTAAGGGCCATTATACCGGTACTCTTCAATAATATTTATAGACTTTTGCACAATATTTTGGACTCAAACTTCAAAAGCCCTAACTTTAATATGATTTTTAAAAAAAAATATTTCCTAGGTGGAGACGTAAATTTGGAGGTCTTAATTCAATCTACCATACTATTGATTCATGAGATTTTTGAGGTGTCTCATGTGCATAGAGTAGAAAACATGGAAGAAAAAAAAAAAAAAAAAAGGCATTGGAAGAAACTTACTCAATTGACGTCAAACTATAATTAGAGCTGATGCTTAATCTAAAAGCTAGTAGGAGAAATTATAAGGATAATAAACAAGTATAATTTTGACATAATGTTGGTGGGATGTCCTCTAAAATTATAGTTGTATTTTATACTTGAGAATTGCCGGTTATTAACGATTGTCATGGGACACAAGTCCTCCTTGACTTGACCTTTTGATGCACCTATTTTGATGTGTTGTTGCTCTTCCATTGGTTTTGGGGATAGTTGTCTAATTGGGCCCTAACTAAATTTCTTTAATTTCTTGATAATTTATAACTATTAAATGAGTCAATATCCGATAATCATGTAATGAACACATATTTTATGTATAAAATTGATTCTCTAATTGTCGGACACGTGTTTTGTCCATGTCGTACTATGTATCGCATCGTGCTAATAATAAGAAATAAGTATATAACTTAGTCTATCCTTTGTAACAAATTAGATCATTTAGATCATGACTTTATTTGTTTCATTCTAAACCACAGACTTCGTAACACATGACAAGCTAAACACTTCATGGCTTTATTCATATTTGTTCATAACCCAAACGACACCACTTTTTGTCGATGATTGACTTTTTATCCACGTTAAATGAAAAATTCTAAGCGAGAGATAGAGAGTACGAGACACAATAAAGAGAGAAAAAGACAACACTAGTAAGGAAGAAAATTTTTGCCCCAAAATAGGAATCAGTCAAAATAATCCTTAGAAGAAGGGAATTGAAGCAAAGAATATTTTTTTTAAAATGGAATTGAATCTGAATAAAAAGCTTTTCCATTGGTTGTTTTTGATAAATATTGACAGAATGTTTCAAAATTTCATAACTTATAACTCAACAAGTATGAGCTTTCAAATGAGAGTTTAATTTATCATTTGGGCAAATTTTGTTTTTTATGTTTTCAAAAAGAACTCCCACTTAAATTTTTTTGTATGGACAAAAATACAAATGAAAAACAAGTATAGAAGTGGACACACTACCTTACAGTTGTCTGGCAGTGGGCTGGAGAAAAGGAATAAAAGTTTGGCAAGAAAGCAATGAGCAATAGAATCTTTCAATGGGAGTTTACGCCACACATGACATGAGCTCCCAGAAGAGGCATTAAATTTTAGGAGGGCCCCTATGAATTATATGATAACACATACAATAAAGTTTTGTGCCTTATAACTTTAAGGTTCCTGTCGATTTCCTACCTGGTGAAAATCATAGGGAGTACTGCATTGATGATGTAAAGCTACACTGTACACCTGCATGGCCACAGAGTTATATATTTTGGCTTTCTGATTATGATATATTGATATGTCTTGTCTAGCAAAATCCCAGAATTTATCCCCAAATCTTTGCTACTAGAATTTTGCACAGACAGATAGAAAGAAAGAAATGCCTAGTCTGTGTTCAAAGTAGACAAAATATACTTCAAGAAAAAAGCCATTCACATCTTTTCAACTATGGCAGCTCATTTAGAAGCATAAAATTAGCTTAGAGACAGAGGGGATCAATAATCTTATGCTTCTTAGTGATTAATAAATAAGTTATTTATAAAAATCTCGTGTTTAGTGGTTTAAATGCTTCAATGAATTGAAAATTTTGGGATAAAATTTAAGCTCATTCTTATCCTAAAGTCAAAAGAGAAGAATCCCTTCCAACACTTGGTCTTAAGCATGAAAATAATTAGAGAAAACAATAAAACAAGGGAAAAAATGATAGTTTTTTTTCATAATTAATATGATGCGTTCTTTTATGATTGATATTTAATAAACAAATATTAATGATATATCAATGAAAAACAATACTTTTCTATTTATAACTTCTCTCTTGATTGTCAAAAAAAAAAAATCTTACTTGAACAAATTAAAAAAAGAGTAAAATATGAAACTTCTTTTTTAAATGTCAACAACGCCCTTACATAATATGTCAATAGAATAAAAATGATGTGAAACTAAATAATTATTAGTGTGACACTGACAATAACCATTTTTTTTATGTTTTAAAATTTTGGTAATATATTTCTAAAAAAAAAAATCTATAATATACTATTATACCATGGTAGTACTACTAGTAGAAATTTTAGTTAGGTTACTTAGATATCTTAGTCAACTAAATTGGGAGCAAAATTTGTCTTTTTAAAAAAAATATATTTTATTTATGTTGAAGGACACTTGACGCATTTTATTTGGATGCAATAAGGCGGCTATGAAAGTGGACAGTTGGCAGTCAGAAGAGTTGAAAGCTCAGAAGTCAGAATCAGAGACCACTTTGAATTTTTATGAATTTGGATTACATGCAGTGCAACCCAAGGAGGAATAGTAGACCAGCACTATCTACACCATTCACTAAACATGCAGCAGGTGGCTGCATACCTAATGCACAGATCACAGATGGCACCCACAACCCAACTTGCCCCCAAAATAAATATGTCCAAATATTCCCTGGCCTCTACACCAACAAATCCATTGAGATTCATAGAATCTGCTGTTTAAATTATAAAAAAAATATATATAATTTTTTTTTATTAATTTACAAAAGGCTTTGACCCTTTGTCAAAATACACAAGTCATCAAAGGAAAATAACAAAAAGTTAATAAATGCTGGTGAAAGGTTAATCAGTGTTCTTAGAGTATTAGTTAATAATTTATTTTAAAAAAATTTTGACATCATTTTTATGAAAAATGAAGAAATTGTCAAAACATCAATTTTTTTTTTCTTATAAAAACTTTCTTTAATTGGATTGTTAACCAATACCCTAAGGGCACTCGTTAGTATAACCCTAAATACTATTCCTTTAAAAGGTTAATCAATTTTAATAAAAAAGAAAATTCAACTTTAACTTATACACTTTCAGACTTATCAACCTGCCCAGATTATTATTAAAAAAAAAAAAAAAACTTATTAACCAACCCAACCTAAAAAAGATATATATATATATTATTTTTTTTAAAGGGTTTTATTTTTTATTTTTTTATACATGTATAAGTTATTTTGTAACTTTTTTTTTTCATGATTAAAAATTTTATTTATGATTCACAAAGAATATTTTAGTTACTAGATAAACCTTTTTTTTTCTCTGTTTTTTAAGAAGAAAGACTGAAAGTGAAAGTATTGTTAAAAAAAAAAAACCCAACTAAATCGGCCTACCTTAGAGTTAGATGCAAGTCATGCAACATATGTGACATTTTATGTAATTTTGGTTAATATAAGTATATAATTCATAAAATGTTCAAATTTAATAATCTTAAAATTATACAGCAAACATTTATGTCCCAGCACTTCAATCTTTAACTTTTATGCACTAACGATATGAAGGTGAATAAATTATTACTTAAAGAATTTGAACTCTTATTATTAATGTTTTTTTTTTAATTTTTTATATCTCTTTAGTTAAAGCTCTTACCTTATAGTATTTTTTTTTTTTTTTTAAATCTGAATCTCGTTTTCATTAATAGGGTTTGAGCACAATGATAAAATTGAAAATGTGTGTTTTTAGTAATTTAATGAATCTTGAAAGAAAATGTAGAAATATATATATATATATATTTATATATTAAAGTATAATATTAGGAGGAGACTACAATTCAAAATTTCAAACAATTGGTTTCTTTAGGCAGGCCGGAGACCCCTTCATCCCTTGTATTCACCAATTTTCCCTCCAAGACCAAATTTACCGCCTCATAAATGGGCCATCATTGCTTGTGTACTGAGGTGAATTATGGGAAAATCCAAATCTGTCAATACTCATAAATATTATTATGGTACACTTCTTTCCTGTACAGAAGTGCCAATCGAAGCTGGCAATCTGCCATGCTTCTCTAGTAAAATCAACTCCTTAAATTGTTATATGTCATCAATGAATGTAACACAACTAAGTGATTATATCATTCTTAGTTCTAATTTGTAATAAGAATCTAATTTATTAGATTTCTTTCATTCATTCTTGAAATTCTATACTATACGGTCATATTACTAATAGAAATTTTCTGTCTCATTTTAAGTGTTCTAATTTATACTCCATCAATTATAGTTTGTCACGCATACTTCATAAGATAAAACACTTTGAATTGGACATATTACTATGATTTTTTTTTTTAAGTCTAAAAAAAATACTTGATTTAAAACCCATTGTATTATGTACATCTTTAAAATCAGGGGGGGAAAAAGTTTATACCTTGGTTATAAAATAAACAAACTCCATTCATTTTGAAATGGAGCAAACCTAAAATCACAAAATTTGCCTTATATCTATCAAATCACCTTAAACACCCAATCCAAGCTTTTGACTTGCAAGATCACACCTCACCTCAGCAAGTCCAACTCTAGATTTCACCAAATCAAACTCCATCCACAAATTCTGCTGATGATGATGACCAATCACAAAAGCCTCTGTGCCCAACAAGTCAGAGTTCCCAAATGTGAAACAATACACCGAATTCCCACCCCTCACCATACCGGGTACCCGATACATTAACCTCTCTCCCGATACAACCATTTCGGCACCCCGAAACATCAAGCTTACTTTTGGTAACTGTGGCAAAATCGGCCGGTTCAAAGGGACCAAGTAGCACAAATCCATAGCTCCTTGGAAAACAAAGTTGGGATCGTTCAAAAGCGTTAGTATTCCCTTTGTTTGTTGCATGTACTCGTTCTTTAAAGCCGTGTAAACCGGTCCGAGAAGGAACGTGAACTGAGTGCCCGAGTCGACCATTGTTTGACCGGCACCGGTATGGTCCGGTACAAAAACCGATTTCGGAAGCGGCAACACTTTTTCCGATACTTTAATCCCTTCGAGCTGAACCGTATACGCTACTCTATCAAAATACGGTAATGGGTCTGTGATTTGAATCAAAGGGGTGTAGTTCAAAGGCTGTAGCCAGCTGAAACTCGCTTCTCCGAAAAGCAAAATACCGGACGAGTCACGACCCGATATGCAGTACGAAAATTTCGGAAACCCCATCTGGGAAATGAACGATAAGGACCCACGGTTCAGACCCATTATCCCGGTGGTCTTGGAGTCCTCATCGGAGTTGGAACTGAACCCGGTATCCATACACCCGAATATCGTACCAGGCCGTGCCGAGTTTCCGATATAAAAAGTTTCGGACGCGAGATTTCCTTCCATGGAGGAAGCGTCAGCATAGGAAACAGTTGCGTGGCAGAGTTTATTCTGGTCGCAGGAAGCGGGTATGGGCAGGGTTCGGGTCCGGGTTCTGCAAACGGGTGAAGAACATGGGGTTGGTGAATAAGACTTGGAGGAAAGTGGGTTGAATATGGAGTTGAAGTTTTGGGTTTTTTTGCAGTGTAGCCAAGAGAGTTCACTACCTGTGTCGAGGACCATGGTAACACTCTGTGGAGGCGAGCCAACGGTTAGTGTGACTGTTAAGGTAACATTGTGGTGGAAAGAGATTTTGCTTGTAGGATTTTGTCTTTTTGGGACCAAACCATGTGGGAGTGTTTGGGTTTTAAGAGGTAATATGAGTGTTTTTTGTGTTGCACAAAGAGAAACTTGGGTTTGGTTCATTATCAAGAAAATAATGAGATGAAGAAGAAGTAAAGATTGAAGATAGGCCATCTGAGAAAGAAGAAGAAGAAAGAAGTTGAAGAAATGTGAGGGGTACGGGGATGTCAGTGACTTTGGCTTTGGTGTGGTTTTGAAAGCTTTTGTTTGGTGGGAGAGAAATATCAGTCAGAGGGCCATATATGTATAATGCTTCTGTTGGAGTTACCTGTGTTTGTGACTTTTGAGGGGTTTGTGGGGAACCTTTTCTGTTCTTTTAAATAGTTGGGCTAGTGTATTTGTGGACATGTACATCTTTTTTTTTTTTGGTAAATGGGACATGTACATCTTTGCTTGCTTACGATTTTGGATTAAGGACCATCACATACTTTTATGGTTGACCATAATAAATGGAATTACATGCACTATTAATTCCACTAATAATATATGGCCCTTAAATGTGCACTATTATTTGTCATTTTCATTTACTCTTAAAATATAAAGCCTTTGTTTCTTTAAATAGAACATGTCCTTAAAATGTGCATTTCTATTTGCCACCTTAATTTACTCTTGAAGTATAAGGTAAAACATGGCTTTCTAGTCATATTTCCTTCTTTCGCATGTAATTTTGTAGCTCATAATTTAGTTAAATATACAAGACATGTTAATAGTTTTTTGGTGTGAATGGAGCATACTCCACCTCATCTCAATGATGTTCTTCTTGCCGATTTCTGCTAATTTCTATTTATGAATGTGCGAAGTGCTTTTTCTCAAAAAAAAAAAAAAAAAGTATGCCACGTTTTTTCATTAGTTGTTTTTGTTAATTTATTGATTTGTGGGTTTGTCTTATAGATGTTTTGTAAGTTTTCTTAAGGAAGTCTTGCTCACCACATATTTGATGTTTTATATGGTATGCTCAACATAGTATATATATTTTTCACTCTACAAGTCTATATCATATTGTGATTACGAGACACATGAATTAATGAATTCATTTTTCAACTTATTTGATCCTATGGGTTCCAATTAGTTCGAACGATAAAGTTTCTTGTTGTTGAATAAGAGTTTTGGAGTTTGATCTCCGCCTACACCAAAATTAATTGATGTTTTGGTCTGATGAAAAAGAATAATAATTAGAAGCAGACATAATAGGTTGAAACTATCTCTAAAAAAAAACACTTATTCGATCCCTTATTTATGATTTTTTAATACTACTTTCAAATGTTTATTTATTAGAGACCATTCAATTTATATGATGATAAGCTTTTTCGTCTTAGATTCATACTTTTGTTGTACTTTGTAATTGAGTGATCAATTTGTTTTGTCATATGGACTAAGTTAAAATAATTCAATAATAAAATTTTAAAATATTTCCCGTAATTTTGTTGTGCTCTTACTTCTTTACGCTCTTCTTTAAGGTCTTATAATCACTTATCTGTCATGTCGTCAATGTGGTAATAATTTATGTTTATGGTACATGTGTTTCTTACTCTCTTTTTTTTTTTGGGCAGTTGTTTATTTAAATTTGTCAAAATTGTAATATTGAATTTGAACATTTAAAATTTTATTTGTTTCTAAAAGGCCTTCATTGGTTGTGATTGGAATGTCTTCTTATTTTTTCCCCCTAATGAATGTCCACTTCCAATTCATGAATAAGTGAATCCCCTAAAAGAATCATATATCCCATGAGCCTAATTACTCACCATTAGCCCTCCCTGTTTTGTTGATGTCATCAGTAGAGAGGACTTGTAGCCTAGTTGTCTTGTAGTTTGATTTTTTTTTTTCTTTTCGTTAATAAAAGTCTTAAATTCAGCAAAAAAAAAAAAAAAAAACAAAACAAAAAAAAAACAAAAAACAAAAAACAAAAGACAACAACAACAATCGCTGGTCAAAATTGTTCATCTACGTACTTAACAAGAAGGATAGAGCTGCTAGACCATTTCCTGGCCAATGGTGATTCTTCCTTTATATCATACAATTTAATAAAGCTATTAAGTGCAACATATATAGATGATTAATCTCATAAGAAATTTCTTAAAATTATTCAATGAGTTTTGTTTAGTTCTCATATATGTAATATTTTGTGAAAAACGTGGGGGGAAAGGTTAAGTTGTGGATATAAATTAATGGGAAAATTATTAGGTACTCTCGGAATACCATAAATGCGTAATCCCCCTTCTCACATGAATGGTGGGTCCCACAATGAATTCATGGTAGGACTCACCATTCATGTGAGAGAAGAGAGTACGCATTTATGATACTCTGAGAGTACACAATAATTTTCCAAATTAATGATACAAAAAAGATATAAAAGAATGCAAAGTTTAGATTTTGAGCTTCATATATTTATTATTTATTAATGCTTGTGAATCATTGTACCCAAAACCGATAATATTTGGGTAAACCGATAACATATTTCTTAAATTGAGTTGTAATGATGAGCCTTAAGCTTTTGCTAGGTTCTATCATTATGCAGTTGATATTTTGATCTTTAGCATCAAATGTTTGGAACACCTTTATTTATTTTTTTTATTTTTCAATTTTTGAAAGAAGTTAATGTGTATTGTACAATGATTTTACTTTTTTATTTCCTTCTAAGTCAAATAATAAATTTTTATGCTATATTTCTCTTAGTTGTAATGAATAATAGTGATATAAAAGACTTTTACAATATTTTGTCAACAATATACCACGCAAGGCACGGGCTAATGCCTAATTCTAAAAGTTCACAGTGATTTCGTGGGAAAAAAAAAATCCTACGTGCTAGTTAAACGTATGTTAGTCTTTAAATTAAGGGTTCAATTAACGGGTACTTTTAGAGCATTTATTAATGAATTATCATAGAAAATTTTTGATACCATTTTAATAAAAAATATAAATAAATCACTTGCTTAAAGCCTCAAACTTTTGTTTAATTTTTTTCGATTAACTTTGTTTCCAGCATATACCTGCTTTGTCTCGCATTAATTTCGTTTATTGCGCTTCATTTACTCTTGTTTTCGCACTTAGATAAGTTAGAGTAAAAGCAATCTAGTCGTAATTTTAATTGGGGGTCTAAACAGCTCTTGTGTTTTCAACACATTTTCGAGCTTTCACATATCAATAGGAAGTCTTTATGTTATGCTATATACTAGGCTAAATATCTATTTTGCGGTGGGCATGGTAAGCAAATATCAATTGAATCAAAGATCACTTAATTTAGTGGGAGTGAAGCATATACTCAAATATCTTAGGAGAATGAGGGATTATATGCTTGTCCACCAAAGTGAGGTTTTGATGGTAACTGGATGTACAAATACTGACTTGTAGTTTGATTGTGATTCATGAAGTTGGACTTCAAGATATGTGTTCATCCTAGGTGGTGAAGATACACATTGAACGTAAGTATTATCTCATTAGAGAGATATGAGTACGTGAGATGTAGTAGTAGAAAAGATAATTTATGTAATAAATTTGACTGAAACTTATTTCCAAACCTTGCCTTAGAGTGACTATAAATTACTCTAAAAGGGATAAGTGTCGGATACATGGTAAATTGTCTTTGAGGGCAAGTGGAAGATTGTTGGAGTTTATGCCCTAAAATCCAATTTATTGGCATGTCATAAATAATTAAATAATTTAATTATATGAGACTATCTATAAATGAACTAATGGGACATTATCTTAGTCCATGAGATGCAAAGTATGTGATTTATGTGAAAAGTCACAGAAGATATAAATTACAAGTTCTTTGTAAACTCAGAATTTTAGTTCGTAGTCGGTAATGAAATTGGGCTTTTCATCTGCGAAGACTATAACATATCAACTAAGATGATTTGTCTTGATCATGGAAATTGAGACTTCTAGTTGGTATGTTGATATGTTTTAAGAGTTAAAACATATTGAACTAGACTACTATGAGATTTATTATTCTCCTAACGACTGTCAAATGAATAATAAATCTCACGACTTCTATTTACATCAACTCTAAATCCTGAGAGAATAATGGACCTGATCATGAGATGTAGGTTGCTTTGATATATCAGGAATGAGATCTATAAGTCACAGTCAAAACCTCAGTATGTTGGGCAGCCGCATTTAATGTTGATGGAACATATATTCTCAAGATGGAATTCATAATCTCTTAACGGAGATATAAAATATTCCCTTAAGATAAGTTTAATGGGTTTGGTTATTCAGAGTGTTGGGCCCAACCACTTTAGTAAGGAGTTACTAAAGTATATATTTATGAAATTGGATTTCACAAATATATGATGAATAACATAAAAGATTAAACCGGGTACTCAAGGATTAAGATGTAGTAATCTTCAAAGTGGCAGTCAACATTCATGACTTTGTATTACTACAAATATTTTAATGAAGGGGTTGCATGTATAATAAAGTCTTAAGATATAGTTTATTAATAAGGCCTAGAGTGCAATTATATTCTTATAGTGGTATTGAATATAATTAATAATAACTTTGGACTTGTCAAGAGTTGACAGAAAAGCCCAAGGCCCATTAGAGCTAGAGTCTTATTTGTTCCCTTTTGGTCCCACTCCAAGCCACATACTAGAGCCCAATTGAAATGGCCCAAAAGGCTAGCCCAATTAGATAATCAGTTGTATATAAGGAGAGAAACATACAGAATTTCATAAGAGCTTTTCATAAGGTTAAGATGAAGGTTTTCATAAGACTTTCATAGTGGCTTTTCATTAAGATCACATAAGGAATGAAATGGTTTGTATGTGAGTGTTGGACACTCTCTTATTCTCTCCTTGGAAACTGATTGAGAGACCACACTTCTTGGGCATCAAGTGGAATTAGAGTGAAGATTAAGAGTGCTCCTAAGTACTTCTAATCTTTTGTTTTTGAATTTCACCGCATCAAGGTACGCTTTCTTATTCTTAAATTCTGAAACTTACATAGTACATGTTATCGATTGCGAATGAAGTAGATCTATTAATTTTCCACTGCGTATGTTTTGTATGTGATACAAACATATATTTTTCCAACATTTGGAACCTCAATAAGTATTGTCACTTCCATCAGAAATCTTGCCAAAAAACTAACAATTGCTTCTGCCTCAAAACGAGATACAAGACCTCATAGACAATGGAACCTTCCCAAATCCTAACATCATCACCAAGCCTAGCATCAAGAAGAACCCTTTGCCTGATTATCATAGAGCTCCTCTTCCATATCAAAATTGGGTGCAAATTGATGAGATTGAGTGGGATTGTTTAAAGTTGATAGAGACCGTGGAAGTTAATACTGTAGAAGTCCAAGGAATATGGGATGAAAAAGATGAGCTTTTGAAGAATGCGGTGATTGTGTAAGGGATACTCCCTAAAGGAATAACCGAGCTAAAGAAATGAATCATAGAGGACAATGTGGCCAATATTACCAGGATTGAAAAACACTACAAACCATCCTTTTTGGAGAAAGATCATCCTGGTAAGGACATAGGAGAAGGGTCCAAACCCACAGAACCTAAAGAGAAGGAGGAAGAAGATCAAGTTTTGACTCAATTGAAGAAGACTCAAGCTTATGTATTGGTATGGGGCTTGCTTATGGCTTTCCACAAGCATCATAGTGCTCTCTTGGACACTTTGAATCGGAAAGAAGTGCCTATAGAAACTACACCACAAGAAGTACTATCTCTCATAGGAGTTGAGGCCCAATCTCATCTTCTTCTTGCCTTTTCCAATGAATAACTTCCTCCCGAATGAGCCACTTACACTAAACCTCTACAAATCACCATCGAATGCATGGGTGCCAAGGTCCCTATGGAGTTGATTAATAATGGATCCGCATTGAATGTATGCCCTTTTAGGACCGCCCTTACCATTAGATTATATGTGGAGACCATTATACCCTCTCCTTTGACCGTTAGGGCATATGACAACACTTCAAGGAAGGTTATGGGTACTTTCAAAGCTCCTTGCAAGATTGGCCCAATAGAGACAATTGTGGAATTTCATGTCATGGACATCACTCCTAACTACAACCTTCTCTTAGGAAGCGCATGGCTTCACCTTATTGGGGCTATTCTCTCTTCTCTACACCAAAAGATGAAGATCTCATGGAAATAAGGAATTACTGTAGTTCTCGGTGATGGTGAGATCCTAGCACCGGTCTGTGGACTCAAAGAATGAGGAGGTGAGCTCCAAATGAGTGGCTTTGAATTTGTGAACATGGCTAATTATGGATTGAAGGATGAAAGGTATACTTCGAATTTGGTCCCATATTGTAGCCATGAGGTGATTGCAATGATAAAGGACAAGGGGTATATGTTTGGTGTGGGTCTTGGAAAAGAAGGAAAAGGGGTTGCTAAATTCCCCAATTTCAAGACTCAACTGACCAAGGAAGGTTTGGGATTCTTTGAAGGCTGCAACAGAACCAAGAAGAACCTTGGTACCCTTAATAGAAACTTTGTGAAGGAAGGGGGAGACTTCCCTTACTGTGGCTTTCTCGAACTTTGGGTAGGTAAGGATGGAAAGGTGTATCTGAGTTGGGAGATATTCTTCAATGAGAAGCTCACCTTCAAGGAGAAGCCTACAGTGGTGATCAAGGAAGTTCAAGAAGAAGTCGACTGGATGGATTACATGGATGCTAAGGCAATGGAGACTATGCTGAAGATGGAGGGGGACGTGTTCTGCATCACCAACGAGGAGCCAAGTGATTCTTCTGCCTTCATCATGCCTATTGTAAGGCAACTTAATAATTGGACTTGGATTGGGTTTTCTGAAAATGTGGGAAAGAAAATGTATAATGCAAGTCCCAGTGTACTTTTCAACATTTTTAATAAAATGAATTCTGATTTGGCTTATTTTGATGTGTCCCATAATATTGAAATTCTGTACTTCAATGATTCAAATGAATTTGAAAATGAAATTATTAAACAATTGAAAAAGAAAATTGAACTTATGGAACCAACTTTTGAAACTCTTAATTTGGGCAATGATGAGAATCCATGTCTAATTAAAATTGGCTCAACCCTAAATGAAAAAGAAAGAAAAGATCTCAAAGAGTTGCTCACTGAATTTCAAGAGGTGTTTGCATGGTCTTATGAATATATGCCCGGTATTGATCCCAAGATAGCCCAACATCACATTGACACTCATGCTCACATGGTGCCCGTCAAGCAGAAATTGAGGCGTATGAGAATCGAATGGCTTTTAAAGATCAAAGAATAGGTCACCAAGCAATTAAAGGTAGGGTTCATCAAACCCGTACACCAAGCCAAGTGGATAGCCAATGTTGTGCCCGTACCCAAGAAAGATGGGAAGGTAAGAATATGTGTGGATTTTAGGGATTTGAACAAAGCTTGCCCTAAGGATGACTTCCCTCTTCCTCATATAGATGTCTTAGTGGATAACACAGCTGGTAGTGCCTTGATGTCCTTCATGGATGGTTTCTCGGGATACAACCAAATCAAGATGGCTCCTAAAGACATGACCAAGACTACCTTCACCACAGAATAGGGAATCTATTGTTACATCGTAAGGCCATTTGGGCTCAAGAATATGGGTGTGACCTACCAAAGGATAGCCACAGCCTTGTTATATGTTATAATGCACAATGAGGTAGAAGTGTATGTTGAAGATATGATTGTGAAATCCAAGGAGAGAGAAGGTCACATTGTTAACTTGAGGAAGTTCTTCGAAAGAATCAGGAGTATAGGCTGAGATGGAACCCGCAAAAATGCACTTTTGGAGTGACCGCAGAAAAGTTGTTACGTTTTTGGTAAGTGATAGAGGGATAGAAGTTGACCCATCAAAGATCAAAGCCTTATTAGAAATGCCTCCACCCAAAAGTGAGAAGGAGATAAGGGGATTTTTAGGTCGATTACAATACATTAGCCAATTCATTGCCAAACTCACTTCCACTTGTAAACCCATCTTTAAACTCTTAAGAAAGAATGAACCTCATGAATGGAATGATGAATGTCAGAAAGCTTTCAAGCTCATTAAGGAGTATCTCCTTCATCCACCTATCTTGGTACCCCCGATGCATGGAAAACCACTACTCTTATATCTCTCTATCATAGGGGATGCAGTTGGGAGTATGCTTGCATAAGAAGACAATGATAAGAATGAGAGGTCCGTGTACTATTTGAGCAAGAGTTTCCATAATTATAAGACTAGATACACACCCATAGAAAAATCGTGCTTTGCTCTTGTATGGGCTGTACAGAAGTTGAGACATATTACCCTACCTTTCCAAATATAGGTAGTAGCCTAAATGGATCCATTAAAGTACTTGTTTGAGAGGCCCACTTTGAGTGGAAGACCGTCGAGATGGTTGATCCTACTAGTGGAATTCAATCTGAAGTATGTGGCAAGGAAAACTATCAAAGGGAGTATCGTATCAGATTTTTGTGCCGAGTACCTCGTGGAGGGAGAGAATGGTAAAGAAGACTTTCCGGATGAGGATATTTTTGATGTTGAGCTAGGGGCATGGAAGATGTATTTCGATGGAGTTATGAACCAATATGGAAATGGAGTAAGAGTACTCTTGATCACTCCCGAAGGATCTCACATACCCTTAGCAGTTAAGTTGAACTTTAAGGCAACTAATAACATGGCAGAATACAAGGCTTGTATCGCCGGAATGAAAGCTCTCCGAGAATTGGGGGTGAAAAAGGCCAAGGTCTTTGGAGATTCGACTTTGGTTATAGCTCAAGCACAAAGGTTGTGGAAAGTGAAGGAAGAACACTTAAAGCCCTATTAGCAATATTTAGAGGATTTGACCAAGACTTTTGACAAGATCGAGTATACGATCATCCCTAGAGCTCAGAATCAGTTTGCAAACACCTTGACTACCTTAGCTTTCATGGTTGAAATACCCGAAGGAGTATGGACATGACCCTTTGAGATTAAACAAATTTATGGGATGGTACAAAAGGAAAAGGCCGAAGCTTCAATCTTGGTTATAGAAAAAGAAAGTGTTAGGACATATGTGATTTAATGTTAGGAACATATGTCAATATAGAATTGGCTAATCCTTTGACAAAATGCACTTTACTTGTAATAATCTAGGATGTGTTTAATACTTCAAGGAACAAGGTTTCAAGATCAAGTGTTAAAACCATGCAAGTCTATACAAGAATCAAGTGAAGAAGTGCTGGTTTTTAAAGCTCGACAGCTAGTATCTATCGTGGTTTAAAAAGCTGCTGAAGCCCAATGCTCGACAGCTATCTCGACAGATAAGCTATCTCGACAGATAAGCTATCTCGACAGATAAGCTATCTATCGAGGTTTATGAAATTCAGTTTTTCAGAGCTGATTTCAATCCAATCCGTGAATAGATGTTTGGGCTTTCTATTCTCACAACCCTAAACATATATAAGGATTGTTTTAAGGGCCGTCAAAGGTTGCGCAAGTGTGAAGCAAAGTTGTGTTCATGCAAATTGTGACCGGAGATAGAATTTGCCCTAATTCATCTTTCTCTTGAAGAAGCTGCTGTGTTTGTACACCGTAGGGTTTTGTAACCAAGGAGCTTCGTGATCTTCATCGTGTTAATGAACTGAAGAACTTTGCAGCCAACATCTTTCTCAAGTTAGTAAGTAAGCCGCATACTGGGATCCGCGCATCGAATTGGTTAGTCACGTACTGGGAGCCATGCATTACAAGGAGAGATTGTCACTACAGAACAAGTCCAATTGGGTATTGGGGTAAGGGTTCAACTGTAGGTTGGTATAAGGTACTGGGATTCCTTTACTTGTAACCGCTTGTTGTGATAATAGTGAATTCTCGGGAGTGGTGACCTTAAAATCACCCGGTGGGGTTTTTGCCGTGTAAGTTTTCCCCATTCATAAACAAATCACCGTGTCAATTTAATTTCTGCTACAATTAGTTATTTGGTGATTTGTTTATACTACCATGCGTATTGCATGCTAATTGAATTAATAAATTAACTTAGCTAATTAATTTGTTAATTCATCACAAAAGGTTAATACATTCTTGGCCTATCAGAAAGGGTTCCTTGGTATTATGACATCACAAAATTCTTGGAGTTATCCGGATGGTGCTGATAAGAGAGAGCGTCATTCGATTAGGATGATGGCAATGCAATACATCTTATGTAGGGGTTAGCTCTATAGGAGATCCTATGATGGTATACACCTTCGTTGTCTAAAGAAGGAAGAATCCGAAAAAGTTATGGAAGAAATTCATCAAGGGATTTATGGTCCTTATATGAATAGGAGAATGTTAGCCAAGAAGATCCTAATGATAGGGTACTACTAGAACGCGATGGAGATTGATTGTGTAGACTTTGTGAAGAGTTGCCACGATTGCCAAACACATGAAAATTTGAATCATGTACCACCTAGTAAGCTATACAGCATGACCTCTCCATGGCCTTTCTCAGTCTGGGGCATAGATGTGATTGGAAGGATAGCTCCTAAGGCCTCAAATGGACACAAATACATCCTAGTGGCAATTGACTGCTTCACCAAGTGGGTGGAAGCGGCTTCCTACTCCGTGTTAAAAGTCAAGCATGTGGCTCGATTCATAGAGAATAACATCATTTGTCGGTATGGGGTACCCCAAGAGATCATCTCCGATAATGGTTTGCACTTTGAGGGAAAGGTTAAAACAATCATGGAACTGTACAACATTGAGCATCACAAGTCTTCACCATATCGACCACAAACTAATGGAGTCGTAGAAACAGCCAATAAGAACATCAAGAACATCTAGCCAAGATGGTAGTGACATACAAAGACTAGGCCAAGAAGCTTCCATTTGCTTTATAGGGTTACAGAACTTCTATCCGTGCATCAACTGGGGTAACCCCTTACTATTTGGTCTACGGTAGTGAAGCAGTACTTCCCATTAAGGTGGAGATACAATCTTTGAGGGTACTTGCAGAAACCAAAGTCCTGGAGGAAGATTGGGTGAAACAAAGATATGAGCAATTGGTTTTGATAGATAAAAAGAGAGCTAGGGCACAATACCATGCACAAGGGAACCAAAAGAGGATTGCTAGAGCATATAACAAGAAAGTGAGACCTAGAAATCTTAAAGAAGGGGACTTGGTTCTAAAGGTGTTTAGAGATGAAATTTTTGATCCAAGAGGAAAGAGGAAGCCAAGATGGTCTAGCCCTTTTATCATCAAGAAGATCATGTCAGGAGGTGTTACAAGAATTACAAATTTGGATGGGGAAGAGATGTTTCGCCCAATCAACATGGATAGACTCCAAAGATACCACATTTGATTTTTTTTATTTTTATTTTTAATAAAAAAAAAAAAAAAAAAAAAGAAAAAAAAAAGGTCTACTAGGTTGAAAACCTGAAAGAGCGACCTAGGCAAAAGTTAAGGCAAAAGGACCCTGCTAAGTTGAAAACCCGAAAGGGCGATCTAAGCAAAAGATAGGGGCAAAGACCATGGGCATGGCGAAAATTCCTCAAAGGACGTCATGGGCAAAAATTACATGGCATGGAAAAAAGAAAAAAAAAAAAAGAAAAAAGAAAAAGAAAAATGATGACAATAAGCAAAGATAATAAATGGGTGGTTCTCTCATTACTCATATTAAAAGATGATAAATTGTTTCTATAGGGGATATGGGGCATTCCAATCCTTTATTAAGTTCATAAGAAAAGACATGAGAATCATAAAGTGTAGAAAAGTAAAATTTGGGACGTATCAAGGTGGACGGTCAATCTTTCTTTCTTTTAATTGATTGGACTTTTATAAGCTTTCTCAGCTATGTGAGCCCACTTAAGTCATTTCTTATATCCTAAAGTTGGATGAAGCAATTGGTGCCTCTCATATGGCCATGTTTGGGAAAGAGAGAATGAGAGAAGATGTGAGAGAAAGGAAAAGAAAAAGAGAGAGAAAAAAAAATGAAAATGAGTTCAAAGACAATACAAGGAGCCTCAATGGGTTAAAAACCAAAAGGCGACCCATGCAAAAGTTAGAGGAATCCCGCTAGGTCGAAGATCAGGCAAAAATTAGGGATTGAGAGAAAAGATTCATCTATTTTAACTTGATGGTATGGGAAGGTACAAGGGAGAGACTAAAAAGACTATTCAAGGCACAATTCAAGCACAGAGTTTCCAAGAACAATAGGACGGCATAAAGTTCCCATAAGTTTGTAATTTAAGTACATATCCCAAATAAAAGCATAAATGTAAAAGATGTTATTAAAATACAACCCAATGTCTCAAACAAAATATAAAGTGCAAGCATGTATGCTAAAAGAGAAAAATGACAAAAGCAAAAAAAAAAAAAGGAGTATGCAATGCTGCTGTGTCTGTCTGTCTGCAGGATCATCGGAAGCGCCTCTTCCTCTGTTGATGACTCAGAGTCAACTCTAAACCTCCGACATCATCACCGCCATCATCATCATCATCATCATCATTATCATCATCATCATCCCCTCCACCATACAGTTGCCGGGAGTACTCGATCAACTCTAACTTGAGATTTCCCGCAAGCAAGACGAGCTCTTCATGCTCTATTATTGCATGTACAATTTTTGCAGTGACTTGTCTTTGTTGAGTTCCCCATGTTGGACATTACTACAACTTTAAAACGGATTCAGATTTTCTAGATTTAGTAGGGTAATCTACCAATAGATTTCTTTAAATTCTAACCACTCTTTTATGATTTAAGAGTTTAGATTCTGTCATGTCAGCATTCTACTAATAATATTCTTAAAATAATAAAATAATGTTATAAACAAAACAATTAAGATTATTATTAATGAAATGCTGATATGACAAAATCTAAACTATTAAATCATTAGAAACTGTTAAAATTAAAAAAAAAATTTATTTGATAGAGTACCCTAAGAAATTTAGAAGATATGAATCCTTTTAAAACTAATATAGTTTATGAAGGAGTTATTTACAACTAAACCCCAATTACTTTTCTCTATTAGTGGGTTCATGTGGACAAGGTTTTGTAATTACCGAAGGTGTAGCTAGCCTTTTATAAAAGGTCTTCTCTGGAAGGTACAGCTGGGGACAAAAAGTGGATAGTTTTATGAAAATCGGGAAGAAAGAACACAGCAAGGAAAGCAATCATATAATTGGAGATTGAGAAACTTTTATTTACGTCTTTGCACTCGTGGGTACTAAGTACATAATTGACTTCTTAATCAAAACTTCTTAATCAAATTAGTTGTGTGTCATGTTGATGTTGGAGACTGTGACGCATTATTAAATATGGACTTTGAACTTTGGGGCGAAACACGCACGCAAATTCTAGACTTTGTTCTTTGGGAGCTAGCTGCCGACTCTAATCTGGCAATTTGTCACAATTTGAATCTTTTTTTTTTTTTTTTTTTTGAACTTTGTTTTTTGTTTTGATCGATAAATGATCTAGTGTCAAGCATTTGCAGTTTATATAAACTAAAATAATACTGGTTGCAATTAGAAAAAAAATTGTTTATAATTTGATTTTTTTTTTTCAGTTAATGAGTGCTCTTAAAGTATTTTTTTAATAGATAATTTTAGAAAAATTTTGATACTATTTTTTTGATAAATATAAAAAACTATAAAAAAAATTAAAAATTTCTTTTCCCATAAAAATTTATAAAAGTAATTTATAAACAAATGTCTTTATAAAATTCATTAATATTTTTATTTTATTTTTATATGGGGTTTACAATTTGCCACACCATATACTTTCTCACAATCTATCCAAGCTGAAAAATGCTTAGATAGTCAAGAAGTGGTGTTTCGAGTTCTCATAAACAGGGATTGGCCTCACACGTAAGATCCACCATGGAGCCCACCCCCTTTGTGAGAGCCTGAGCAGTGCTCTGGAGTTTGGACCATGTAAGTATTGCCCATCCAAGCAACCTAGTGTCAAGCATATACTATATGTATAAACTAATATAATAATGAGAAAGAAAAACCAAAACCTTTCCGCACGATTTGAATCTCAAACAGTTCAACATAATGAGAAAGAGAAAGAAAAAACCAAAACCTTTCCACACGATTTGAATCTCAGACAGTTCAACATAATGAGAAAGAAAAAACAAAACCTTTTCTTACTTCAAACTTCAAACTTCAAAGTAGCGTCAACGACTTTTTTCAATCTATTCATCCCTTTAAGATGAAAAAAAAAGGACCTATTAAAACTTTGAGATATAGGTGGATTTTACAAAATAAAAAAAAATTGCTTTGAGTCCTAAATTCCTAATTACACACCAACATCAAATTGACAGTAAATTTCACTGCAATTACTAGAAGAAAAAGTTCAGTACTGTAATAAATTTCTTGATTTTAAAATCTAAGGCATATATAATTAAAAATTAGTAAAACTTAAATTCATAAACTATGAGACAGCAAAGTCCTAGAATGTTTATTTTTCTACAACAAGAAAAGTATTGTCTACACGTTTAACGTGTGCAAGCTGAAGTAACAAAGGAAATTGCCAACCCTTTTAGTCTATCATTGTCGATCTCACATCCAAATATTAATGCTACTATTGTCATTTTTCACAATTATTAAGCACATTGATGGCATAGAAAACCACGTTCAAAGCAAAAGACAAAGGCTATGATAGCACCACCGATTTCACAATTTGATGTCTTCCTAAAATTTCAGCAATGTAGCTGTGAGTTTGCATTTGATTCATCACTTGGTTTTACTTTTCTGGTTTAAGTTTTCGTGTCCAACCACATGTCTCTTTTTCTATGCATCAATAGTCATACCAATTATCCATTAGTTTCTCCGTAGCTTGAATATGATAGGGACCAATTTTAATGATCGAAAATGAGCAAACCTATATAGCAGTTCCCATACTGTAGGCTTTGAAAATTTTCATTGTCATACTCATACATCTATAGTCATGGCAACTGTCTATTAGCTTAGCTACTCACAGCTGGACTAAGAGATATGGGACCATCCAATGATCAAAATGACAATCACCTAAGTGACAAGTCCTCCATCTCTACATAATGTTTGAAAATGTCATATGATGACATTTGAAGTAGGTATGAACCAATCATTTTCATAATTTAGTAGTAGTCACTCCCTAGTGGGTGATGGGCCAAAGGACATGGATTTCAGATAAGTTTGTTTTTGTGTTTTAACAATCATGAAGAACCACGCATATATGCTTTGCATATATAATATGCTTCAGGTTCATTTTTTTTTAAAATAGGATATTTGACTAGCATTTTTTCGCTGTGTTGCATTAAGAAATAGGAGATGGTGAAGTCAAATATAAGAAAAAACAAAGGAATTGGGTGTGCTTTCACAATCAAAGTCCCCCCCTTAAGTGAATTTACTCATGCAAAGTTTGATGTGAGTTTGGATTCGTGGCAATCCTAACACGGTTTTAATTAAGACCCCACAAATGGCGGAGTCCCACACCATTACATTTCTTCCATTTTTATAAAGTTTGTTAGCTTGATAGAGGCATGTCGATTTTGCTAACTTTGAGAATTTTCATTTGTTGGAGGTGGGGAGGCTTGGAACTCTATTATTACTCCAATTATACACAACCAACCGGTCAACTTTGATCAACATTATTGAAGTTTAACGACAACTTAGAAACTATCCTACATACAAAATTCCCTTGCGGAATGTGTATTATAGGAAAAATTATTCTATAACCTGTAATATTTTTATGGGTGATGAAGATTATTTTCCACTTATTGTATAGAAAAGGATGAACGAAAGTAAATGTTGTAACTTGAACAAAAGAAAAGAAAATAAAAGAAAAGATGAATGAATAGATAGATGTAAGTAAATTTTGTAATTTGAACACTTGTAGAAAAGGATGGATGAATGATATGGTGTAAATGTTGTAATTCTGAAATCAAAAATACTCTTTTTCTTTTGGTTGCCAAAATTCAAATTAAACTCATTAAGTTTGGGTGAATTGTCCTCTCATCCATAAAGTTTTTTCTATGTCATTATTATTATCCTTGACAAGTTGAGTTCAACTATTCAATATTCAACTTCGGCTCAACTCAATTGCATATCTAAGAGTATTCATAGCAAAAGTGCTAAAAAATTTAGTTTTTAACAACTCAAAAAACTATTTTATCTATTTTAAATTTTTAATACATTATTTTACAATACATTCAACATCAAAATATTAAATACTACACTCTATTCTTTTACCAATTCATTTAAATATTTTTTCTTTTACCACTCAAGTCTCTCTCTCATTTAAATAACGTTTTTTGTGTTTACCATCTACCTCTAATAAACTACCATTATTTACAGTTTACTGTAGCTAAGTATTAAAAACATTGTATGACAACTCAAAGTTATAAGTCATGTGCTTTGTTACACATGGATAGGTGGTTTTATGAGTCACCATATGGGATGGAGGAGATTCCTCACTATTAGTTGAGAGGAAAACTCTCTCATTGAGTGCACCTATTAGCTACTTTCTTGGGTTGGATGAGTTATAAAGCCATAAACTTTGTGCACGTGTGGGCTGAATGAGCTCAAAGGTTTGTTAAAATGCCATCTATATCCTGGTCTCGGTTAAAACTTAATAGTGAGTTTGGGCTTTATTGCATGGTTTTATTATTTTGGGCATATTGTTATATCACCAACTAATGTTTCCTGTCCACATTACATATTAGCAAACAAATTCACGTAGGTTGGAGGTGAATTTTTTTTTTTTTTGGTGTGTTTTTCAGCCTTCTGCAATTTCGTTTTTGTGATTTGGGCTTTCTTGGATTTGGGATATGTTTATTGTGCTATTGATTTTCTTAAGTTGGTCCTTCCCCTATTGCCTTCTATCTTTTTATCATTTCCATCACATGTGATGTGACATTATTTTGTTGGACTTTATAATTTTATAGAAGACAATGGATAGAATGACCAATTTGACAAGCATGTTATATTTTGAGGTTTAAAATGTCAAAAACAAAACTCACTTTTAGAATGAAAGTGGCATTTAACCCAAACATTTTAATGAAAAACTTGAATTTTAGTTTATATATATATTTAAAATTTTAAAAAAAATATTAAAAGTTTGATTATTTGCTTGATATTGAGTTTGATTTCAATTTGCCTAATGTATTAAGTTGAGTCCAAGCTAGTCAATTTTTTGACAAGATCAAGATGTATGCGAGCTCAACTCAAGCTCAAACAGAGTTTAAAGATTTTATTATTTTTGTCAAGTTGAGTTTGACTATTCAATATTCAACTTAATTTGGCTCAGCTCGATTACAACCTTAGGATTGCACATCTAATAGATTATCAATATTAGTTAACAACCTTGAGTAACAACTCAAACAAGCATTTACGTGTATTTTTAGTCATATAACCTATTTTGAGTCATGTGACTTATTTTATTTTATTTTAATAAAAATTTCATACGATGGATTGGAGAAAATTTAAAGAAAAACCCTGTCCTTGCTTGCACCTATTAGCTGCTCTCTTGGAACTCTAGAGTTGTGACTTATGAGCCATAAACTTTGTGCAAATGAGTATGGACTGAAATTTGAGCTAAAAGGTTTGTTATAACTTACAAAGCAATCTGTAACCTTGGGCTTGGTTAAAAGTGATTTTGGGCTTGATTGCAGTATTTTATTTTATTGGTCCTGTTATTATCCCGCTAACTATTGCTTTCTGGTCCACATTATACATTTGAGAGACAAAGAATTCAGGTAGGTCGGGTGTGAATGTTTGCATTTTTCAGCCCTCTGCGATTTGGTTTTTACAAGTTGGGCTTTCGTGGAATTTGGGCTTGGCATATGCTGTTGGTTTTATTAATATGGTTTTCTATTCTAGCTTACGAATTGCATTTTTTAAGCAGAAGATAGGGTGTGAACTAGTCTCCGAGTGTGTGCAAAGAATTCTGTAGATAATAAAATGAAACCTTAAGATTTAATGTGTATCTTAGACTTATTTTATAATAATAATATATTGGGCTTGTATCTGGCTGGTTTTTTCCAACCATGGCTTTCACAATTCTAACATTGTTTGTCTCTTTTCAAAGAGAGGAGAGAAAGAGAGCCCCAGCTAAATGACAGTAACTAACAGGTGATTCAAAGACTTTTTAAGACGCTATAAATATAATGTAGAGAAAGACTTGTGCCCTATGTTACGAGACATGGTTTTGATTTGCTTACATCTTGGCTGTAATGAAAACTCCACGCTAATAATCCAAACCATAATGACTAGTGTGTGTTTGGGATGAGCTGAATTTTTCAGCTTATCTCCACTTTTAGCTTATTTTTGCTATTATTCATGGGTCCCACTACATTTTTTGGTACTATTTATGAATTTCACTGTACTATTCAGCTAACTTTTACCTTTATCTACAACAATTTCAGCAAAAAGTTTTCAGTTTCAGCTAAATAAGCTGTTTCCAAATGCATGTCTCACATGATAGTGGATCAATCATCAAATGTGTGGGAACCAGTAACAAGCAATGGAATCCACCCTTCATGAAAATGAAATACAGTGGACTAGACCCATCCAACCTTATAATTTCTCCAAATTAATTGAAACCAACAGGGGGAATTAATGACATATCAACAAACAACAACCTATATTTCTCTATAATGATATCTTGGATTATATGACTAATTTTCAAACCAATTACTTGCTAATATACTCTTCCACGTTGCCACGCAGAAAAAAATTTCGAAGATGAATCTAAAATACAAAGACTAGTGTCCTATGTTACAAGACGTGGTTTAATCTTCTTGCAATGGGATCCACGCCTTCATGAAAATGAAATATAGGGGACTAGACCCAGCCAACCTTTATTTCTCCAAATTAATTGAAACCAACAGGGGAATTAATGATATCTTGGATTGTATGGCTAATTTTCAAACCAATTACTTTCTTGCTAATACGATGCAAAAGTTGGGTCGAGGAGAAAGAAAAAAAAATCCAACGAAAAATACAGTTAGACAACAATCATCCAAGGTACTTTTATTGCCGAAAATACTGCACTTGAACATATTTACACCGACAGTAAAATATTATATTCTTGGTTAAACTTAACTCTTTATGTACCATTAATGAGAATGCAAAATGTCATATTTTTCTCCATTAATGTTTAGTCTTTTATATTTATTTGGTGCCTAAATATACTAATTATTCTTATATTTTGATTTAGGATGCAAATAGAGGCATTAAGTGCAAAACGTAGCTAATTGGGCGATTCTGGACAGCTTTGACATCGCTTCATAATCTGGGCATAACTCTCTCATCCGAGCTCCGATTGAGATGATTCAAGATGCTATGGAACGCCAAGACAAATCTCTACAACTTTCTTGTTTTGAGTTTTGAGAGATACGGGCTGTATCAAGGTCAAAATCGGGCTTGAAGTTGCTGTACCTGCACTGTTGACGTTTTGGAATGTTCCTTTGCCTGCAATTCTAATACGCAGATCTGATGCGGTTTATTTTTGGAAACTTCCGGATCTGATGCACGAAAA